>MU225916.1:229649-265776 GCA_018584345.1 Thuja plicata
TGAAGCTCTGAAACACAACATAGAAAGATTAACTAAGAATAATACCAAGAAGGAGAAATAAATAAAATGAGTAAACAAATCACACAACCAAATGAATGCAAGTGACCACAAGGCACCAATTACAACATTGCCCAACCGGGTGTGTTGGATCTGGGTTTTTCACCCAAAGGTTGACAGACAAAGAAGGAACCCTAATATTCCCAAATTGGAATAATGACAAAGGAAGACTCATGCAAGGGCCTTAGTACTATCTCTATAACAACAACCATCAAGGATTTGAGGGCACGCTCAGATCTATGAAGCCAGGTGAAGTCGCTGCCCGATACCTGCAAGCCTGCATCACAAAGAAGAAATGCATGTGCATAGATATACATATAAGAAGACATTGCAGACAAATGACCAGGATCAATACATCGCGTGGACCTCAGCTATGTGAGTAACTATGAATTCATCCTGAACCATGAAAACACATTATGTATATATACACACACACCAAGCATGTAGCATCATCCTAGTGAAGGTTAGAATCTTGAGCATTGGGTTAGTATCTAATCAATACTAATAATAAGTCAACATAATCATGAGACATATCCCAAATCATCAAGTGACATACAAGATTCATCACAAATAACCTTAACAGAAGAAAATATAAATAATCACTTATATATATCCATATATAACATCCTAACTATATTCATAAAGGTCTTGAAGCTCCTCAATACACACACAGAGATAAATACATACAAAAATTATACCTTTAGACAGTATGTCTGATATCAGAATCCGTAGGTACTGGTTTATGAAATCATTATAAACAAACTATAGGAATAGATCAAACAAGTATCATGAACAACTTAAGCTGTAAGAAAACATCGAAAGATCTTACTTCGTTCAAAAAACACAAAACTTATATTAGGGTTAGAGGGGTATTACAACTCATGGGAATTCGGATCTCATTGAGACAAGAGGAAGATAAGCTGAAATTAGAGTTGCTTGAATTGCAAGCACTGATAAATCCCCGTATGCAATCAATGCAGATACATCTGAAGAAAGAAAAAGAACTAGCAAGTTTTCCATAGGTCAGCACCCTGGATACTCTAGTTGATCTATCAACAGAAATAAATGAGCACGTTGTTATATTACAGAATCTCTGAGACACTTGGGAGACTATAAAAGCTGGAATACATCAAAGGTATAAGCACATTTTTTATACTTAAGTTTTATTGTTGAGACTTTTTGTCAAAAAAGGGGGAAATATAGATAGATAGAGAGTCAAATATAGATTTCTGAAAATTTAGAAAAAAAAAAAATTTGAGTCAATACAAAAAAAATTTTAAAAAGTATATATGTGAAAATGAAAAAAAGAGAAGAGTTGTACATATTTTGTATATAGAGTAACATCCGAGGGGGAGTTATAGTTTTAATGACTTTGAGGTTTTTGTCAAAATACTCAACTAATGTCAAAGGGGGAGATTGTTATCTCTATGGATATTTTTTGTCATTAGTTAAGGAAAAGTCATATGAGTCAGAAGATTCAATCAGTGAAAATGAGATAAGTAAATATTTATCAAGTCGGTAATGTACACCGAGAAAGCCAGTGAAGTCGGTAAAGAACACAACAGAGTTAAAGACACTACACCGAAAGTCTACAGTTACCAAACACTGAGCACATATGAAGTACGCCGAATTGACAGTTATCGAATACTAAAGATCAAGTTAACCAAGAAAAGAGAAGTTACTCTACCGAGTTACTTAATTGATTGTAACGCAATAAAATGCATTTAATGGATTGACACAGTATTAATTGTGACTATACAATGCACGAAGATCATTTTATTACACAATCAACGATCGAGATAATTCAAAGAGAATATTTGAGAAGCATATTAAGTAGTTAATGAAATTTTTTTATTTCCAAGAGAAACACCAAGTACCGAGGTAAAAGTGACATAGTCACCGAGTGGAAAAGAAGATCTAATGATTAAAACAAATCACAGCACACCTAACGCATAAGATTAAGAGGCAATAAATATTATATTTATAGGATGATTTATAGATCACAACAGAGAGTGATGATGTAGAGAAAGTTGATATTGTTAGTGAAAGTAAATGGAGTTGTTTGAAGAACAAAGATCAGAGGAGAAAGCATCAAGCATATATCTAGCTACAACAGAGAAAATCTGAGCAATGTTACAGTTTAAGATTGAGGTAACATAATATTTCAGAGCACATAGAGTCTGATCAGCATTTGTTTTGATGCAATATAACAGACATTGTTAAGTTGTTAATACTATTGTATTGAGAGCTAGAAATCCCAATATTGGGTGGATCTTAACCGGTCAGATATTTGTAAAACCTTTAATAGGATACATCTCTAAGTGTAGAGATTGTAAAATCCTCTAACTAGGTAGACCTAACAAGTCTTTGTATAATATTAACCATGTAAGCTATCAAAATGGCTAAACATTGTAATCTCTAATCGAGTGCCCTTTATATTGTAGTTAGTGAAGGTTGCGGGTATCATCCCCACTGCAGTTTTGTCCTCTAACCAAGGATTTCTGCGTAAAGAAAATCATGGAATTATGAGTTCTTTTACTTGAATGTTTTGATGATATGTTTTATAAGATCTATATTAGTTTCATTTCAAGTTATTGAATTTGGTAAATAGCAAGCAACAGTTTATGGTTATAGACAGTTTCAGTTATAAAAGTTTTTGTGGTGTTGATCCACCCCTCCCCTCTCAGTCCCAACTTTCCATAGTGATTCCAACAATATTATTTTTGGGACTGATGAGGATGAACACCCTATAGTGCACCTACCTATTCATGGGTGTGTGCATATTGCTTTAGTCTCATTAAAGGGGTTTTTGATGTTTTCATGTTAGAGGTGGAGGGGAAGATACTTTCTATCCCTAACTTGTTGGTAAGTTCGTTGCTTAGTTTAGGAACTCACTTATTGTTAGGTTATATGATAATTTCCCCAACGTAGATGTTTCCTAAAAGATGAGCGATATGGAAATGGAAATAAAGTTGTTAGGTTGATATAATTTCTATGTTGAATAATTATTTCTTATTTTCATTTCCAAATTGGACAATTGCTCAAGGAATCTTCGAGAAGGTCCCTAATTTATGGTGTTGAATGGACTTTTGTCTTTTAAAAAAATCTCCGAACTTTAGCCCTATGAATGTGAAATCACCAAGTTTCCTATATGGGTTTTCTTGTTGGGGTTTTCATTGAAATATTGGATGAGAGGGTGTTTATATTTATGTAATATAGTAAATGTGGCTCTACAAAAGGAAAACATGGTTCTTTTAATATTCAACAGTCTCGTAAGTTAATTAACTAAAATTAATGGATAGAAATAAATTGTTAACAATATACAAACAATAAAGAAACAAAAGTAACCTTCTAACTATAGAAATAGAAAGTATGAATAATAGGAGCCTCAACATGACATTTCAGCTAACCTGCAAAATCCAAAATTTATAAATACCAAGAAATAATATATAATAGAAATGTAAAAGAATAAACTAAATGGTGAGATTTAAATGATAAAATAAGAAAAATAAGTAATAGAAAACACATACAAACCTTCATATGGTTGAATGCCTTCAAAAAAACCTGCACACATAAGGGAAAAAAAGTTTGAGGCTATTTGGGCACTTGTTCTTGAGTTAAGTCCCTATTTTGGTGTTTAAACCTCCACAACAACTAGATAGATAGTTAAAATGATAGACAAAAGATTTGATAAAAAATTAATTCCCAAGATGGTCAGAAGAATGTGATATATACATAGCAACAACCATGCATGGTGGGGTTTATTTGAATCCACCAACTAACTGAAATGTCGAACAACTCCACGCTGGCCCCTCGGGCTGGGCATTGTAGTTTCCACTGTGTCACCCACCAGGTGATAGGTAGCAACCTTCCATTTTCCACTATGTTGAGCGGGATTGTTGACATCGCAAGAAATGACCAGCTTGTAGAGTGACTTCCCAGTGCGACAGTACTCCTTCATGCACGCAATGTTCTCCTTCGGCGATCAACAACGGACCAGGGACTCGAACCGATGACTGCCCATATAGCAGGGCGTGCGACCACCGCCGTGTTGCGGGGTGAACCTATATATATATATATATATTACATTTTCAAATATATGCATACGTATGTGCATATGTATATGTGTACATATACATATGTATATGTGTATGTATATGTGTATCTATATGTGTTTATATGCATATATGTATGTTATATATGTACATCTATATACCCCTGTAAGGATTAGGGAAGCTGGAGAGAATAAAAGAACTATGAAAGAATGATATGAGAGTATTGTAGCAAGTTGTAGGGAACTATGCATGAGCAATAGAGTGCAAGAGAAAAAAAAATGGAGAGATTTTTTCATAGAGATCTTTGTGTAAATGAAAGATTTTTTTTGAATGAAGAGGGGAAAGTGAGGTTGATGAACCATTATGATTCATTTCTAAAAAGGTGATAAGTGGAAAAATTATAAAAAAAATTGACCTTTTAAAGAAAAACTATCCTGGAACACTAGCAGTATACAATCCCTTTTCAAAGTGCTCGGAATCTATTTTCAAGGGTGACTTATTATGTCACTTTTGTATTAATCTTATATGTTTCTCGTCTCCCACTATTTTTTAGTGTAATTTGTCTAGACGCTAGTGTTGCGTGTGGATGTCGACACTATGAACTAGTGTTTAGTCAAATCATAGTTTAAAAAAATGCAAGAAGACAAGAAAAACATAAAATTAAAAGTGACAGAAAAAGGTAGCTCTTGAAAAGGGATTTTGAGCACCTTGAGAAGGGAAAAGACTAATGCAAGGGCTAAAATGAGCCTACACAAACACTAAAGGAGTGCACAGTAAAATGTATAAGTAAATTTGTAGTGGCATATAGTTTCCAACGCAACTTTTTGCCAATTTATTTGGGCAATACTTAGCTACAAATATTGTCACAAATTTTAGGAAGAACTTGTTGTTTTCTATATTTTTGTTCTTGTGGAGAAAACCAAGCTTTTCCCAACTAGGACTACCCTATCTTCCAAATTTGGTGTTTGGGTGTAGTAGATTGAATTGGAATTCTTTTAAAAAAATCAATTGTTGTTGTAAAGTGGTCCATGTTTCTTCTAGTTTCCCTAACAGTGATTCTATTTGGAGGTAAGGAAAAAATGTCCAATATTGTTGAGGAGTACATGACCAACACTGAGGCTACTGTGCAAAAGGAAGAAAGTTGGGGAAAGGCCTTTATTGACTATATGATGATGGATTCATTCTTTAAATTTTGAGGTTGAATGATAGAGAAGATTTTGAATATCCTCCCTGTGCCAAAAAGAATGTTTAGAGTTGACTTACTCGTACACTATGAAGCAAAAATTGTTGGTGCAATTTGGTTTCAAACCAATCTAACTTTAGGTTGATTGATTTTAAAGAGTTTTCTTTTGTGTTCTTTTGTTGATTCTATTGTTTGTCTTTTGATATTTTGTTATGCTTAATGCTTAATCTCTCTTTCTGCACAAGGATTTAGGCCCTTTCAAAATCTTCACTTACCTTAATCAAAAACATCTTTGCTCTCACTCTATGAAAAGAACAACACTGATTATGAACTTGACATCTGCCCATTCACAAAACTTGCAACGATTTTCATAGAAGCATAAATTCAAGTTCTTGTATTGATGTAAACTCAATCATGAACATCAAAAAATATGTTTACAAGGTAACATCGAGGCTACCATCACTTAAAGACGTCAAATTTTTTATTTTTGTGAATTCTTGTATGTTTCTTGATTTTTCTTTGTAGATTATTTTCCATCAATATTTTAAATCACACTTAATCCATCATCAAAATGAAAACAAATAGAAAAGAGATAAAAAAAACTTTTTTTTAATGAATCATGACTGTTTCCAACAATATAAAATGAAGTACACTATTCACAAAAGAAATAGGAAATACAGGATCACCACACAAACTATTATTCAATAAATTTACAGAATTGCTAGGCTAACCACTTCTAAGCCACGCTTATGAAACTCGGCCATAATCATACACTATTGTGGGTATATGCATGAAGATGGGGAGACCAAAAAGGTACCAAATTCCTTTTTGGTCCACAAAAGAGCATAGTGCGTATGCACTAAAGAACGCACGCGCTATGGCTTGGATTTCCCAACCCTTAGGCTTGGGCAGTTCAAACCATAGTACGTGCACGGTTTACAGCGTATGTGCTATAGGGTTTACACCCTATGTTAGAAACACAAAATGATAAAGGAAGAGATGGGGTGACAAGGGAGGAGAGAGAGAAAGGGTAAGAAAGAAAGAGATAGAGGGAGAGAAGTGCAGAGATACAGGGTGGCATCATGATAATGGTAGATAGAGAGAGGGTGAGAGAGAGAGAGAGGGTGAAATAATGAGAAGGGTGGAGAAAGACTCTCTCTCATACACACACACCTTTGGTACTCTCTTTCCCCCTTCTCACCTATGTTTGTCACCCTAGAGAGAGAGTCTCTCTCTCTCTCTCTCTCTCTCTCTCTCTCTCTCTCTCTCTCTCTCTCTCTCTCTCTCTCTCTCTCTCTCTCCCCCACCTTCTCAGTCTTTGTATCTCCCTACCTTAAGGAGTTTGTTATGGTTTACATAGCGTGTACGCGCTATATAAACCATAAATTTACAAAGCGCTAGCGCGCTATAGTGTGTGCGCACTTTTAACTACATTAAAGTGTACCAATCCTAAGGCTTGGATTTGCCTTGGAGATCCAACCCAAAGGCTTGGAGGATTCAAACAGGTCTGAGATGTGTTTTCCAGCAAACCTTCAAAAAAATAATATTTTTTCTTGTGTGCTCTCTATGAGGTTTGCACGTGGTTCAATAACGATAAAATCAAACGGCATGATATTATAGATCTCTCTATTAGCTATCTAACCATATAATTTATTTTGGATTCTCATTATGTTAAGCTTTCCATCTCTAATTTCTTTTGTAAGTATGTTTGATTTTTGTCAAAAACCAACGTGTATTCATTTGGGCTTAGATTTTGGCTCATTCATCAAATTTTGAAACAAATTACATTTCAGAAACTAGACTCCATTCTACACACTTTTAAAAAAAAGTTTTGATTTTCAATTAGTTTTCAATGATTTCTAGGGGGGAGCACACGGAAATTTCACATTTTCAAGATGTGTCCACTTGGGAAAATCGCAAAAAATCATACTTTCATAAAATAATTAGTAGAAAAATATGGGATAAACTAGGTGGTGTTAGCTAATTTCACACCGGAGTGATTAAATTTTTTTTAAAAAAAGTTAACATTTTAGGGGGAGCACACCAGACACTATGTTATGTTTTTTCATAAAAAATAGGACCACATTTTGTGCTCCCCCTTTTTGAGGGTCTTAATCTCCACCATTTCTAAAATAAATTAGTAGTTTAGAAACTAGATTTAGAGTAGAACAACTCTTGTTTTTGTCACATTCTGAAATTTTGAGTCTAACTATCCTCAATTTCTCGTTGAAGTTCAGAGTTTTCTAATTTCAGAAAAAGAAGAGAAAAAAAAAAGTGGCATCTTATACCCCCTTTTTGGTCCCCATCTTTGTGCACTTACCCTTGTATTATTGGAAACAATCTTTAAGGATTTTAGGATTAATCAAACTTGTCAAAAATTAAGGACAAAATTAAGTAAATTTGAACTAGTTAAAGAAGTAAATTTAATGAACCTTACCTATATTAAGAAATCAGCTAATAGATTTTTTTCACCTGGTTTTCGTGAAGTTCCATGAGTGAAATGTTTCATGGCATTACACTTAGAATGTGCCCTTGGTCTCCTGGTGAAGTTGAAAGATTCTTAATGAGCCCACTAGGGATCAAGTTTTGCTGAGTATAAGGCTCTGACATCAAAATAAAGGATGAGGTTAGGATCGTGCCTTGAGCGGATTTGGTAGAATGGATACCCCTCAGTCCTTGGCTCTTAGCTAAAGAGGTTCACCCTAAAGGCCCGTGAACCTGTATCAAGTAGGTAAAACCATTTTTTGGATGACCTCTATCAAAAAAGATTGGGAGGATTAAATTTTAAAAGGCACCTTCACTTCAAATATTCCAGAAGTTTGTTAACTCCAATGAAAAGTGTATCGTTAATTGAACATTTTGTATCAATGTTTAATGTGAATCCACTAGCTTGACTTTGCCCAATCTATTTGTAGTCTAGTCACCTTGGCCAACAATACGAGATAATTTGTGGAAAATATTGGCCAATAATTACATCAACGAATATGATTCCACGTACTTAGAAGTGTCAAATAAAAGAGCTTAAGAATAAAGTTAGTATATGAATGTGATTGATTGTATAGTGAAAAGGAAAGCCTATGTATTTGATTACTATAGATATCTTAATATATCAATTTAAAGAATATTCAGAGATATCAACTTTGATATGTCTAGGGGAAGAGCGTCTATGTTCTAATTACCGTTCATTAGATTTTGCGTACTAAAAGCCCACTAACAATCATCTAGTGGGCCATGTTGGAGCTTTTTCTTACAGAATCCTATATAGCAACAATGCTTGACTCAAACCCAAATTCAGATTTTGTGAAGAAACAAGTCCAATTAACAAGGATTAAATCCTCCTTCACTTTGAGCTCCACAGGCTCAGGTGGGTGTACCTCACTTCTGCCCTAACTATTTAGTAGTTCTTCAACAGGCAGGCATAATAAATGTAACATAAAATAAAAATGGTAACAGTTTGTATCAAGATTTGATAGGAACCACACAATCTAACATATCAGACCAGTGCCTTATCTAATGGGCATGAAGTCATTCAATATGTAAAGACCCCCAACAACAAAGATACATCAAATCTAAATCCTGCAATTGATCACTGAATCAAACTATGCCTTACATAATCCATTCACACTTCTTGCAAGCAAAAATACTTATCAAATTTGTTACAGTCCTCTACTCACTAAAACTACCTTAAGGATTTAATTCTCTCCTTGAAAGAAACCTTAATATAGTTTGACACTTTGCCTTACAAAGTGATGGACTGAAATGTCCTTAACAACCAATCCAAATGAGTATAAAATTTGAACCAGAGACAACTATTCAATCAGGTCACACAAATAATAGGAAGTACAAACATATATTGGTATGAAAAATTTAATTACATATGAAATCGGGGCCAAAAGACCACTTGATAATCTAAATCAGAATATGCAAAGCTTTACGAGCTTTTGTGGCATCAAATTCTCATCCCTACAAAATGATCGTGGAAGTCCTTTTATAGAAACAAGGACTGCAACAAGCTTCAGATCCATTAAGGTTAGGGCTAAAACAATTTAAAATATTACATGACTAAACACACAATTCACTTCAACAACCAAGCACCTCTATCATCTTTAGTCAAAACATTCCTTTGATTTATTAAGTTATAGAAATCTGATCAAGCCACCAATTATCTTGGGAAATTGAAGAATAATGTCATGCAAAAGGAACAATGCATGGAATGTCTGATCCCTCATTAATTACCTCAGAAGATTTTGGCCCTTCAAATTTGCAGAAAGCCAACTATTATTTTTGGGAAAGCTCAAGTCCTTGAAAATCTTATTTAATTTGCATTATAAAACTCTAAAACAGTTCCTCATTTATGGCGAAGAACAGAACAGGATAAGCCAACTGATTAAATACTGATTTACAAGCTAACATAAAAACCCAAAAGAGATAATTCTGCAATAAATGTCTTCAAAAATGCCAATCTCTCCTTCATACTGCACCCAACAGTTGTTAAAACACGACCCGGAAGATCAAATCGATTCATCAAACTCTCTGCAGCAAGACGATATAGATCACCGCTTAAAACCCTAAGGAAAGCTTTAAAATTTTGAAAATCCATTCAAATGGGTACACCTGGCGTGGAATTCTCCATCAATGATCCAAATTTAAACTTTCTTGCACTTTAAAACAGAGCCATAGATGCCTTTTAAATTACCCGAGCTTCGAAGATATGATCAGACAGGTGGCATCTAGGCGTGATGCCTCAAAGGATAGATCTTGCGCATCTTCTTCATAAGGCTTTACGCCCACCGCATGATCTTATTTAACTTAACTATGCTTTACTCTACTCTCCCTTACTTCAGCCGGACGCACTGGGACACGTGTTCATCAGGCGCAATGCCTCAATGGCTAAAAACCTTCATCTTGGCATGTCGTTAGATCTAAAGGAACTTGCATGCACTTTATCTCATTACCTTTGTCGTTGATTCGGACCTACTAGGGACACATGACCTCCAAGCGTAATGGCTTAATGAATAAAGAGCTTCATCTCCGCGATCAAGGGAAAGCGTCGTCCATCATATCTAACTCGCACTTGAACACAACCCTTAACTAGCCTTTAACTCTGAGTAGTTAAGTTCTTCATGTCTCTAAGTTACTGGAAAAATTCTTTAACTTGAGTTACATCCTGAGATCACACGCCAGCCACAAGATCTACATTGCATTAACGATCTGCGTTGAATCTCTGAATATATTTGTACTTGACCCTTTCTTTCTGAGATTAAGATACACCCTTAATCTTGATCTTCATCAACGGCTCAGGCTGAATCTCGCAATAAACTTGATTTGACCTGGCTGAACCATAGTTAAATCTAGAGATTCGGAGACAACGCTATCTCTAAGTTGCTGAAAGAAATCCTTGACCCAGAGTTTATCTGGAAACTCAGCGACAACCAATGATTTTGATCCTTACTTTTACACGTGTGTATCACAGCTCATTTATCCTGATTGTTGAATGTTCATTGACTTGTTGACTCCATCTAGCGACTTAGCATGAGCCCTAGACCTCTGCCTTGACCAACAATCTAGATTATGTCCGTGCAAACTCCACCATAACCCTGAGTTGCTTTTCTTTACCACAATCAAATCTGGAGATTCAGCGACAACGCTGTCTCCAAGTCGCTAGACACCTTTCTTAACTCAGGTTCCATTACGAGACTTGGCGCAAACCATACGATTAAGGCAAGGAAAGAACACGATCAACGGTGCGCGCGTAATCTCAGAAAGAAACGAGTATATTCCATAGCATTTGGAGATTGCGAGATAAGAGCATGCACCAAGTCGCCAGACTAGAAAGAATATTTGGTCTTGATTGGGAGATTGCGAGACAAGGAAAAGGCAAAAAGCGCACATGACTTAAAAAAGACTAAGTGACCGAAAAGGTAACCGCAAATTATAATATACCATGAAGGGTTTAAGACCTTTTTCAACCAACCGCTATAATTCTAAAAATAGGGTTTAAGGACAGAGCAAGACATAGCAGGATTTTCACCATTTAAACCAGATTTTCTCACAGAGACTTAGGGTTTTAGTTCAGAGAGCAATGGAACTATGAACAAGGCATGAAACACAATAAAAACTAAGAGATTAGCAGGGTAGAAAACTTCTTTTTTTTAATCCTAACTAGGCCCAAAGCAAAATACATAGCAAATGGACAAAATATGACCAACATGCCACAAAATACCCATTTTTTAGAAATAAAAATTAAAAAAATGTTAGTAATTAGATCAAATGTACAACTTTATTAGTACCAATAGTGCACAATTATTAAGACATTTGTGCATAAGTATTAGATCAACTATACAAATATTTTTATTGTCAAAATGAATTAGTAATGGGATAATAGGGAATACATTTTGAACTACACTTTGAAATGACCACTTTTTGACCCGTGCAAGCATAATGGATCCACAACATTCGTCTTTGCTACCCAAAAGCCAAAACAATAGCTATAAGTAGTTAAGTTGCATATAAAGACAACCAAACAAAATTGTCTTGTTTAGAAGCTTTCCCTATCCATTTTTATCTCTTAACAATTAAATGTACAAAGAATTCAAATTTAAATTATAGCTTCATTATTTAAACTTCAAAAATAAAGAATGAATACTATTTTAACTTTTAAATAAGTCAAACAATACTTTGATTTTATACAAATATTTTTTATGTAATCATCTTAAATTTTAATAATCGTACATATATTTAGTTTTGTAAAATTCACTTTAAAATACTTCCTTTTATTAAATTATTAAATTTATTTGAAAAGTTATTTCATATATGAAAAATACAATTATTTTATATGCTTAAAAGTTGTATTTTAATTCAAAGTTATTTTATATTCTTTACTTGAAAAATTATTTTTATTTACTTAAAAACTTATGTTTATTTACTTTAAACTTATTTTATTTAATTTAAAGATATTTTACTTTAAAATATATATTTGTATAAGGTTCTAATACTACTATTCTAATATATGTCAAATATAATTTCTACTACTACTATACAAAATATGCATAGTATATAAATTGAAACTTAGAAGATATTACTTTGTTAAATACACTTAATATCATTCATATGTTTATCAAAAGGCCTAGCCTAAAGACAGAGTTCTCATGTTCCAAAAACTTTGAACAATGCCAATGATCATATGATTTAGTGGTTAAGTCATGTTGTAAGCACCTAAATGGTGCTGAGTTGAAATCTTCTTCAATAAAAAAAAATAAAAACAACTTTGAACAATGGCTCCCTAATTTTGTGAATGCCAAAATATATGTTGTCAAGTATTAATTCAACAATTGAAATGTTTTCCAATAATAATCTAAAATCATAAAACCAAGAGAGAAATGCAAATGGAACAAAACAAAAGGTGACCAATATTTTCCAATAATAATCTGAAATCATAAAACCAAGAGAGACAAATGCAAATGGAACAAAACAAAAAGTGACCAATATGCCGTCTGCTCCTCCATTCCCTAAGGATACATAGCACAATGTCACCACCATTTGACTAACTGGCTTATTCTAGATCTCACTGACAAATAACTAAAATGTACAGTGAGTAAATATAATATATTAGGTCAAAAAATTACTTGGTGTAGATTAGAGTTATAAATATTTACAATTAGAAGTCAAATTATGTCCTGTAATTGCAGTGAAATATAAAATAGGGAGGTCAATACCGTGCATCAAACTTCCTAGTTACATGGAATCTTTCCCCTTTATAATGGATATTATTTCTCTAACATATAATCCCTTTCCAAACAACCACCCCTTTCCATGCTTGATTTTGAAATTTAAAAAGAGGGCCATTGCAAACAACCTTGCAATAATACGTGCACATTCCTTTCCAAATGTCAAAGAACTAATCCGCCTCCATGTCTTCTGCAGTTTTTTTGTATTCAGGTTTTAGCTCATAAGTTCCCTGATTGGCACCCCTTTTGTTGTAATTGCCAAGCTCCATTATTATCTCCTTTATAAATTGCTGTAACAAACATCAAAACATCCATAAGAGAAATCTGTAACCAAAAATTTATAAGCAGCGCATAACACTGTATAACCAGAGATTCATACATTTCCCTGGGGTAATCATATATAAATTTAGAAATCACTGAGCTGCACATGCAAATGGCAAAGATGTCCGTTAAAGTGATTTTGATTTAAGTTTTTGGGAATGAGGAGAAATAATGGCAGGCAGCTTAGGCCATAGTATCATTTTCCATACTCATATTTTCACAAAACGAGGACATCGAAGGATATCTCTGAACTAAACCTACAAACTTTTAAACAGCCAAAAGTTTGAAATCACTATCCTCCTGGAAAATGCAAGCAAGTAGATGATCACCTGAGGCTGATCTGTTTCTGTTACAAGTTGTTTCAAAGTCCAGTTAGATTGCCGCTCAAAAAGCTTGAATAGAATGTTCTCCAGATCATTTCTATCCATTCTAGTTCTCTTCATTTCTTGAGTTTTAACTTGTGCAGAAGCACCCTTTCTGTCCTGAACTCACATGACAGAAAAATATCACAAGTAAGTTTTCTGAACTCTGGACACAGAATACAATTAAGCTTGCATTGACCTTTTGGTTACTTTGCAAGTTCTAGCCAACTAGAATGAAATACAGGCCAGATTTCTTAAGTTCATACCTTCGAATTAAATGTTGAAAAATCCATCATCCCTTGCATTGGATTGTAACCTCCTCCACGGTCACTGTCTATCATCTGAAATAGAAAAGGGAAAGGCAGAAAAGATGGATTTCAATAGCCCAATTACATAGCAAAATAATTACTTGACAATCAACTTGCTTAACTGTAATAAATAATCCATTTTGCAGCTTTGTTTCAGTCAAGAATAAACAAGAAAAGAAACTACGCACCTGAATTTGTCTTGTCTTGAAATTAGATTTGTTTGTTCTCTCACGACACAACCTGCGGTAGTCTTCAATGTTTTGATGATGGGGCTTCATGTCAAACTTGTGTTCAACTTTCCCATCAATAGTTACCTTTCCTGTACGTGCATAAAATGATATGCGGTTCTACTTTAAAGGTCTTCAATTGGTATCAAATACTTGCTTACACATTGTGAAGGAAAAATACATAGATTCAATTCAATTCTAGCTGTGAAAACAATTTAATTTTACAATAGCAACTAATTTTACGAAGGATCGTATCTGGAACTAATTTAAAAAGACTGTTTCATACAATATTAGTCTACAACCATTTTTACATCATTTTTGAAGACAATGAAAAAATCCAACAATTTGACTCATCAAATACTCTGCTGCCGAATCGCCCCCAGATTCAGAATTGAAACATTACCAAATCAAATCTTGGTGTGAAACCTCACAGAATCATCCACGGTCCACATTCTTGTTCCTAGAATAAAACCATGGACTATTCTGCAGGATTTTTGACATATTTTTCATTTTTCAATTTTGACAGGCCGTAAAACAATGCAAATAAGCAGAATCAGGTTGAAGTGAGAAGATGGGTGAGGCTTTTTATAGGTAACTCGTCAGACTTTGAGAATATTCCTAATGCCATTGATATAGGATACATCGTTGAAATTATTTTTGAATTACTTCAATAAGTTGAAAATAGCAGCGCTGTTCATATATTTTCTTTCACCTCTGTTGGGTTTTCGCAAGCTTCATATTTTTTGCTGCAATAGTATCACCATGGAATTATTTTGAGGCATTTTATAGGTAACTCGTCAGACTTTGAGAACATTCCTAATGCCATTGGTATAGGATAGATCGTTGAAATTATTTTTGAATCACTTCAATAAGTTGAAAATAGCAGCGCTGTTCACATATTTTCTTTCACCTCTGTTGGGTTTTCACAAGCTTCATATTTTTTGCAGCAATAGTATCACCATGGAATTATTTTAAGTCTGGATGAAATGTTTTGAACGTTACAAATGAAACGAGAGCCCAACTCAAATTATATTTCTCTCTACGACCTAGATTTATTATTTAATTGAAATTTGCAAGACTGTCATTATGTTGACTATATTTAATATGGAATAATGAATATCTATTATGACATTTGAGTTTGATAAATTGACATTTTTATGATTATTTTATGCATGGCATGTGGTTATCTGAACTCATATATGTATGTGTAAATATATGTATGTATATATATGTAAATATAGGATTTTGATGGTTGTTCTATTTATTCTATACATGGTATGTGGTGGTTATCTTAATTCCACGGATATGGTTCAGCTGGGTACAACTGGGTGCAGCTATAAGATTTATGTATAAAGGGTTGTGCGGTTTCAAAGGCCTTCATTTGGCTAGTGAGGTCTCCACTCCCAGCCCCTGTTAGTTATTGGAATCTCGTCACCTAAAAAATTTGATTACCATGAGGGGGTTCAGGAGTGGAGACTGTTGATGGGTGTTTTGTGACACTCACCCTCACAAAACAAAATACCAAGTACTCTAACCTCCTGAACAAGGAAACCTTAAATGCTAAACAATGTGGCAATGTGTGATCAAGTAAGGCAACCCCAAGGTTTACACTATGAACTAGCAACTTTAATGTTGGCTATAACTCAGTGAATATGATGCGATCCTGTTGGTAACACACAAAGGGACATACACTATTCTTCTCTGGGTTTTTCATCTTTCTTTCTAACAATGAATGATTTTGCAATGTGGGCTCTTCAGCTAATCCTAATAAGGGGGTTTTGAAATAAAATGCAAAAAAGATGGGTTTAGAGATCTAATCCACTTCTAACAATGCAAGAAATTATTGTTGACTTAGTGAAATTGAACCAAGATTTGCTTTAACAAAAAGAAACAACTATGTAAAGATGACGCAATCTCCCAAGGTTAGCAAATGAGTTTCAAATCATTTATATACATCAACACCATAAGAAATGTGAATCAATGAGGATAAAGTGATTGAAGTTCAACTTTTGAAATGAGTTCAGATTAACCATACACTGCAACTTGCAATCAACAAATTACAAATGGTATGAACCATAGTTACACCACCTTGGGGGACGGGGAGACAAGTTTCCGGGCGGAGGGGACAGAGGGGCCTCAATTTGGGGACGGCAAGGGACGGCGGCGGGGGGACGGAGGGAGGGGTGTGTATATACTATATACTATACATGTGGTACTTAAAATGCTAGTTATGAAAAAATGTATAACAATATAAGAGTCTAAGATATTTAGAATTACTATTAGTAAAAGTAAAACTAAATACTACATTGCATTGAAGTTTGAACATTGAACATGGAACAATAAATTAATAACATAGAACATTGAAGTTTGAACAATAGAATTATAACTATAATTTATAAATAGTCGAATCAGCAAATGGAAGAGTTCTATGAGTATCAAAATTATGAGTATCTCTTTTTTGGATGTTATGTCGAATAATCTGATGTTATGTCTTAAAATCTCTCTTTTTTTTTAAAATTGTTTTATTTGTGTGCTTTGACGGGGGATGCCCGTGCGTCCCCTTTTGGGGTCGAGGGACGTTTTGGCGTCCCTGTTCTCCATCGGGGACTCTTTTGCATCCCCCGTCCCCAAAGGGGGACGTGGGGACGTCCCCGCGTCCTTGACGAAATGGTGGCCGATGGGTGGCGCCGCTGGAAACGCGGGAACGACGTCCCCCCGTCCCAGGTGCGTCCCCGTCTCGGGTGTGTTGGGGATTTGGGGGGGGACGCGTCCCCGTGTTACGCTGCTATGAACATAAAGGTTTCACCACGAATCAACAACAATCTTCCATTCAACGACTTCAACTCAATGTAAACGAATCTAAACTAAAGAGAAGTAGAAAACCATGTTAACACCCAAAACAACACAAGTTCTCAGAAAGCTTCAATGAGGCAATTCAGAATTGGCATATTCAGAAATCACTTGTCAACCATGCCGGGATGTTATCAAGCAAGCCAAGCGAGAGATAGGATGGTTTGATCTTCATTAGCTCAGTACAAACAAAATTTGGACAGCATGCCTTGAACAAATGAGTTTGGCATCAAAGGAAGGTAACAAGGATAGCATTCAGCAGCCAAGTTGGATACAAAAAGATGAGCATATAGCATCCTCATCTGATGAAGGAGAAAACAAATTGCAAGAAGATGGCATGGTCGAACTTAACAGCCAAGACAATCAAGTGAAGATGAACTTTCATATTACATAACAAGAGGAAGGTGTTGAAAAGACAATCAAGGAAGCAATGGAATTTATCCAAGGAAGAGAAATGATAGCAAGTGAAGATCAACAATTGGGAATGCTTAAGGATGAAAAACTACAAGTTGCTGTCCCAAAGGATAATCATCAAGGGTACGGAGTAAAAGACTTATCACAAAAATTAATTTCAATATGCCTCAAGGCAGTGAAATCCTCAGTGAATTATCATTTGTGCTGCAAAAGGAAATCCTCGAATTTGAATTGCCAGAAATGTCAAGCATCGTTGAAGAAGATAACCAAGTGGACAAGTTGAATGAAGAGCTTCAAGTTATCACGGATGAGTCCAAGTATGCAGAGTGATTCAGGGGGAAGCTAAAAGATATCATCTCCACAAAGATTTTTGAAGGGGTGTTGAATGATCTCATGAAAGAAGTACAAGAAGAGTCATTGCCAAAGATGTTTCAAGATGAACGAGTTGCTGCAAGAGGCATGATCCATCATCAACTTTGACCGCCAGATGTGCTGCCACTAGAGAGTGTATTCGATGACCATTTCATGAAGATAATTGAAGATCCACCTATTTGTGAATCCTTAGTTTTTGAGGACACAATTCTTGATGAATGTTCATTCATACAACAAAGGGAAAGCTCAAATGAAGAACTACAAGATGTTCCTAAAGAAGAAGCAATTGGTGATCCCAGGTCAAATGAAGAAACTCCAAGCACCCATGAAGAGAATATGCAAGATGATGAACACGTTGCACCCGAGAAAGAAGAGAATGAAGGACAATTTAAGGGAGTGCTATTTGATATTGCATTTAGAGAACTATTTGAAGATCATATCATTAAGGAGTCGTTGATTTTCGGAGACATGCCGACAAAGATGCACAATGATGCATGGTTTGTATGATATAAAGATGAACAAGTAGAGGAGATATTCCATGGACCTGAGTTCACTATTGATTTTGCATTCCTTCCTCATGAGTTCAACGCCAATGCCAGTGGGAGGATACACCATCAACTTCGACCTCCTAATCTATGAATAATCACTAAGAATTTGAACGAGAATCTCCACTCAAGAGCGAAGCACGCCAAGTTGTCTATTTCCCTGCTTCAAATTGTGAAAGTTATTATTTTGATTATGGTGATTTACAAAGGAGAACTTGCATTTGGATAGATCATGGACCATATGAATTGCCCCAATTGTTGATTTTACATGATAAATTTCCGGAGTTTGAGTGTGAGCTAATAAAAATTTTCTTAGAGTACAAGGATGAATTTGCGAGATTGAGAACCATCACCCAAGCCTTGTTGCTCTTGAATATTTTGAGAAACCATGTTAGGTCAAGTATGTATATAGGTCTCTAAAGTGTTGTTCCTTTAAGCATTCTATATATAGTTAGAGTAGGTTTGTCTTGAACCATTTGGTTCAAGAAGGTTAGAATAGAGTTCCTTTTTGTCAACTAGTTTTGTTGTCTTAGGAGCTAGGAGGTTAATTTGCCTTGTGTCATTTGACTCAAGATACCTTAGTAGCTATGGTCGTAGTGCAGAAGTCGTTAGTTTTAGTTGCTTTAGTTCATAGATCTGCCTTGAGTCAATTGACCTGAGGGGTTTAGGTGTTTAGTTGTTAGTTTAGTCTGCTTTAGGGTTTGCCTAGAATCAGTTGGTTCTAGTGGTTTAGGTTGCTTTAGCTAGTTTCTTGCCTTCTAGGTTTGCCAAGAGGGATTTCCTTAGCAACAAAGGTGAAGGGTATTTACACACACTTTGGTGCTTTCTCGATAGATTTGTTCGGTCCATTTCTTGGAGATCTTCCTGTGAGGATCTCTTGAATTGGAGATTGTTCCTAATAACCTCATCTTTCAAAAAGGATTTGTCCTAAATTTGGAATGGAGTCATACATTGTGTTTTTGAGTACTTGAGTCTTTCGGTTACAACATTTTACTCACACTTAACTGCTCTAAGTCATTGGAGTTTTCTAGGAGAAGTTAGAGTTAGTGAAAAATCTTTATGCATGCTTCAGCGCCACTGTGATACTCGAGCCCTTGCCAATCAAAAGGTGTAAAATGGCAATTAAAAAAGGGAAAAAATAAAAAATAAAAGAAAGAAAATAAAAGGTACCAAAAGTAGGGCAATGTTCGTGGGAATTACAACAATAACCTCGTTTGGGCTATGGACGCCTGACTGGCAGCGAGGCTCTATCCAGGATGCTTTTGGAGTAAGGATATCTTACATAGCTAACTACAATGGATCTTAGGAAACTTCCAGTGGTCTTGTTGAGCAGGGAATGAACACACGTGCGTACACGTGAGTAATTGAGGATGAAGGCTCTTAACTCAATTCACAGTTTCTTCCATATGCATGCAATTTCTAGTTGTTTGATAGGTGAAAAGGGGATTGATCAAAGGTTCTTAGTTCCAACCAAGTTTTATCCTTGAAATGTTCAAAAACATTTCTTTTGGGTGAGTGCAAGATGTGATGTTTACACACCATCACCCCATTGCAAGTGGGGACCCCCTCTTTTTGCTTTCACAGTAGTAGTTGTAGATTACATTGGCAGTGTTTCAAAGTCTTGAAAAGTCTCTTGAGATTGAAGTCTTGGTTAATGGAAATTTCAAAGGTTGGTATTTCCAAATGAAACATCAAGTCAGACCTTCACTTAGGTGATTTTGAAGTATCCAAGCCTTACGAAGAGAGGAGAAGCAATCAAAGAACATTAAATTTTGATCAAGTTTATGTGGAAGACCAAAAGAAAGTATGAGTTTGGAATAGGAATTATCAAGGGAATAGCATGAATTTTGCAAAGAGTTGAGCGAAGATTATCTTGACTTAGCCAAACAAACTGAACTTAGTCAAGACATTGAGCCCTAAGCATAGTCAAATTTTATGTCAAATATCAGATTCGTTGAACAAGCAGCCCAATTCCAAGTGACAAAGATCAATATCAAGCCCCATGGGCAAAAAAAAATATCAAATAGGCAATGCATTTCGCCTCATCACAAGGAAATTTCCAAAATACTTGATGTGATCTTGCCCAATCCAAAGGAGATTTCTGAAAAATCCTTAAGGGACTTTGCCCCATCCACATGGGATTCCTGCCCCAAGGTCTGTCTTTGCCCAATACGCATGAAAATTCCGATCTAACTTTGTGGTCCTTGCCCATCAACATATGAATTATGATCTGACTTCATGGTTTTTGCCCTATTACAATGAGATTTCCGCAAATGGTAAAGTGATCTTGCCCAATAGAAATAAAATTTCCAAAAAATCATAAGGTGATCTTGCCCCATAACAAGGTAATTTCCAAAAATAGACATGGTATTTTGCCCCATCAGCACAAGATTTCCGCTCCAAGAGGATGACTTCACCCAAACACCTTGTGATTTCTACAAGTCACTAAGTGTTCTCGCCCCATCCTCTTGCAATTTTCACAAACAATAAAGGCATTTGCCCAATCTATAAGGGATTTCCAAAAATCATCTTGTAGAGCTTGCCCAATTGGCCCTTGATTTCCAATTTGATCCAAAGGCATCCATTTTCCATGGGAAGAAGCTTGATGAAGTCGGCTATGGGAGAAAATTAAACATTTAATGCTAAGATTAAATCATTAATTGATTGCAAGTGATTGTTTAGTGAGGTCAGCCTAAATGAAGTTTAAATTGATTTTATTTTGCCCAACTAAGAGCAGGTCAGCCCAATTTAGAGGCACACCCTTTGGCATCAAAGCATATATAAATTGGGTTTTGAAATCATTTCAACACCCAACTCAAAATTGGTTAACAGCAGACCGATTTGAAATCAAACAGAGCAGATCAAATTTCTTCAAGCAGTTTGAACCTACAAAGTAACAAGAAACATGGTTAGCAAGTTGAACTTGAAGAAAGCATTAGAAGCATTTGAAGGCTAAATCGAAATACCTCCAAGTTTAGGAAAATTCAAAGCATAAAGATCAGATTTAACAAGGGAAAAATCAGGCCTTCTAAAGTTCGAACCACTTCCAAATCCAAATTTTAGGCTCAGAATTTTATCACAAACTGCAAGATGAAATTGATTTCTTATGGCAATTTTGAGATGGTGAAAGGCTGTGTATGCACCTTTGGACAAGGAAATTGAATAAAGATTGTGATTATGGTTGAATTATCTAAGTTTGAAATCTTCATTTATTTAGGTGAAATAAGATTTTTGAAATCAGATAGGAGTCTTGCATTTTGAATTCGTGCTCATTGAATATCTTTATTGGAAGTTATTATTCCTTAAGTACTAATCTTTGTGGTTTACAATAAAATGCAAGGTGCCTAACTAATGATATTGTATGGCAAGGTTTCGTCAAGGGGATGAAAAGATCAGGCTCAACACTTCAAGCAAGAGGATGGTCCAAGTTCGAGGATCAAAGTGGAGATGCAAATTCAAGATGGAGATCATGGAACAAGTTATGAAAGAGAAAGAGCCAAGGCTATAAGCAGATGGAGAAGATTATCAAACTTGAATTTCCTTAGGTAATCCAACTTCAAATGGATCGATCCAACTACATGAAACACTTACATCAACAATACAAATGCAAGATCAAGGTCAGGACATCAAGATTTCAAGTACAAGTGCAAGCTCAAGGTCATGACAATGAGAAAGGTTTCAAGATGAAGAACTTCAAAGGACAAAAGACACCATGAAGATGAAGCAATTCGGGAATATAAGCCATCACCATCGATCCAAGGACTTGATAATGTTGAGTATCAATAGATATTTTCTCATCACCACGGGATTGATCAAGTCTATAAGATAAGCATGCTAAGGTGGCACCCATTCATCTTCAACCAGTCAAATCATGCATGTCATTTTAAGTATTTCAGCATCTTCAAAATTCATCTTTACAACACAGATTACGGAACTCGACTTTTCCCCACCAGCATAGATTCTGCATAACTCATCTCTAAACCATAGGTGTGTATTTCAACCTCCTGAAAGGTGTTACTTTGACTACATATTATTCTTTCCTTTTTGATGAAAGCATTTCAAATATTCAATTAAAAAACGCCCTGCTCAATCTCTCAAAGAATCTACTTCTAGCCTATAAGGCAAGCCTAATCATAAGCACTTATTGGATCAAATGATAACTCTCCTAAAGCTTGCACATACAACTGTTAAAGAAAGATGACTCTTAAAAAGCATTGGATATGATATAAAATTTAAATACGTTTCAAAAAAAAAACATCAAATGTTCAACGTTGTTTCAAATATGCTTGCTTCCTTTCACTCTCTTCAAGAGAAACAATTCATATTCTAGACGAAGAATGGATAGAAGGTAGAATCAATTATTTACTTGTGGGTGGGTATAGATGAACGCTGTGTGAGAGAGAGTAAAGAGAATGAATGGTTGCTAAGGCATCCTTCTCTATTCTACTAGAGGCTTCCCTTGGAATTTGCATGCTATCTTAATACAATTATATCAACTAAGGAATTACTTCAGCAGCCAGCATAAAATCTTAGAAGAGGTAATGTTTAACAATCAGAACTTCAGAACTAGACCTTACCTTGGCTTGTCTCTGATAAAATACACATGGGAACAATATCAGCAGACATGTTCAAAGAATAGCTCTTCGGTGCAGTTGAAGATCCATTCGACATCAACTCCATCATAAACTGCATACATTAACAATTTGACACATAAAGACAATAGGCGTCAAGAAGAATACAAATGAACAAGTTAGACAAGAGTAAATACTAAATACGCATCTTAATTAATTTTACTGGTTGCCATACATTAGATTTTTTGTACATTCTTACCATAACATGGACCTAAAAAAATAAAATTTAGTCTTCTCTGCTCATATGTATAATTTATGCACACCTATATCACCAGATTTGCTATAATTCAATGAAAAAGTCAGAAATTGAAAAAAATATGTCATCTCATTCCCACAGAACAACTTTAAGCCCACCATGGAAAATTCAGTTTCAATAATACTGATATATCCTCTCGTTCAAAATATAATTAACAGGGTACTTCACTTTATTATGCCTATGAAACCTGCAACACCGACAATAAGCCACATTACTTAGATTTCGCGATGATGCAAAAAGGCTATGACAATATACAAATAGGTGACAGCCATTAATGTTAAACAGGATAGCTTAAAGCCATTACTTGTAAAAGACAAATTGAGAAAGTTGCTTTCGAAGCATCTAAGACTTGAGCCTTGATGACCTTATTGTTGCTTCAGAATTACAAACCTGACGGGAATTCAAAGATGCCAACTCTGTGCTGCACAGGGATAGCTCTCATAGAGGGAAACGTGAAACCTGCACCTCGGACAATCATGGATGTTCAACTTCCCAAGCGTACGAACAAGTCCAAAGTGTCTCTCACCAAACCCAAACCCAACTGAGAATATCACCTGTGGTTGTAAAGGTTCTAAGAAACTTCAACAATATGGAAACTTGCATGTCTACAGCTTAATCAAGTCAAGCAGGAATCCACAAAAAAAGGTCAGCTTCCCCTTTTGATTCTGCTACTGAGCTATTGCAGAAATCAAAGGCTAGTCTGATCACTAATCTACCTCTCTTCTACTGCCTGTGTGGCAAAAGGGAGGGGAATAGCAAGAAAATAAAAGAGGCAGGGGTTAGAGAAAGAATACAAGGAAGTGATGCACCAAAAAGACTTGTGTACCAGATAGCCTCTCCATAGCATTCAACCATCCATTAAACTTTGTGTAGATAATGATTGGAAATGATTCAACCCACCATTAAAACAATGAAACACATACAATAACACATATAACATTTTGAGGACCATATGCAAGCAGCCAAACATATAATTTTGCATGTCAGAGGGCATTCTCCCAGACAAAATTTCAGGGAAAAAATGTAAAATAGCACTTCTGTTGAACAGAGGACTAAATATATCTACAACAGAGCAAAGACCATAATTTATGCATACAAGTGATTCTGAATCATCACAAAAGAAGCAATTGGAGCTCAAAAAGAAACCCAAGAAGAGAGAAGAAAGGAACATATGTCACAAAATGCAAAGCATCCAATGGATGATCTGGGAATATGCTAAATAAATAGTTGGAAAGGGGCACACACAAATGGTGATGATTTGCAATCTCCTTTCCATTACATTTATGGAAGTTATGGCTCTAGGTGAAAATATCAGCAAAGATGGTGCATAGTGGTGACTAGGCAGTTGTGAGATACAAACCCTCATTGAGAATCTGCAAATCTAGATCATCAAATGGAGCTTACAAAGTGAACTTCAGTAATGATGGGCACTTTAGGCTGCTAGTAAGCATGATAGCATGTGATCATCACACCCTGTGAACCATCTCCAATTAGACACATCAGTATCCATTTGTGATGTGAAGATAGATGGGTGGGTTTTTACCAGTACAGAGGAGGAAAGTTGCAAACATGGGAAAGCTGCTCAATGGTTTTTATTGTTGAAAAGATCCCCTGAAGAATGGGTGAGCAAAGTTGGAATAGGTCCTACAATGCCAGCTTAGTTGAAGTGAAGATTCACACCATCTGATCATGCAAACAAATGGCTAGCAATAGCTAACTCTGCCAGACAGTCAAATAGGTTGAAAGACCTCTGCCAAAAATGAGAGGAAAGCAGCATACAAACACACAACACATACTGTATGTCAAAGCAAAGCCCAACCATCTGACAAAATGTAAGTCGATCTTGAAGATGAATTTTGTAAAGGGAGTGCAGCTGAAATGCACTACAGACCCATCAGGGAAAAGCACATTACGGGTCTGAGCTAAAAGGAATGGAGGAATGGACTTTTTGTTTTGGAATATGGTCCTATTACAGGTGAAAGAACTACATCTATCCTCAGTTACCTGCTTACACTTGCAACTTAAATTGTTTAAGAAAATCAGAACCCATAATTGTCACAAATTTATTTTAAAAAAATAAAACACGATTACAAAAATATAAAATTTTCATGCTGGTCCTGAATCATTTTGCAAGAGCAGGTCTAAAAGAGGCTGTAGGCATTGACAAACAAAGTTAAACCATCATACAAGTGAGATTGTTTTTACATGTACCAGTGATACTGTTTATTACATGGATTAAAATATGCAATATGATATAAGAGTACTCCTTCACAATTTCAACTTTAACTCGAATATACATAATGCTATTACAGGAAAGAAGTTCTCAATATAGTATCTGCACTCTCAACAACTTGTATAATCTCTTGGATAAGGGGTCACTCGATCATTTTGGAGAAAACACAGTTTTTTAAATGCACAAGTATTTATCGCTAGGTTTAAACACAAAAACCCAAGAATAAGGGAAAAAATCCACAGCCATCTGATTCATGCAGGATTTGAGCCAAAACATATCAGCAAGAACAACTTTTTTATGATGTATATGAGCTTGGAAGTATGGTGGAGGCATGCCTAAGGCTTGAACCAGTAGTCATTTAAACAGCACCCTTTTCATATGCATGTAAAATGTGATGTCCCCTATCTAAAATGAGAAATTAATAATTAAATAAATAATAATAATAAAATTAAAATATAAATTAATTAATTAATTAATATAATATAAATTAACTAAATTTAATGAAAGGTCAAAAGATATGTAATCAAGAGTTATGACTCCCTCAAACTAAGATATAAAAAGGAGGAAATGTTCATTTGAAAGGGGATATGGAGGAAGGAAGAAGAGAGCAAGGAATTTAAGAAGGATTAATGGAATGTGAAGAAAATAAGTGACTCTTTCAAAAGACAGCAATGATGAAGGGTTGTAACTCTTTCAAAGGGTTGTGATTATGAAGGGTTGTGACTCTTTGAAAGGTTTGTGATTATGAAGGGTTGTGACTCTTCGAAAGGGTTGACTTTTTGAAAGGGTTGTAATTATGAAGGGTTGTGACTCTTGCCAAAAGGCAGACATGATGAAGAGGTGTGACCTCTCCCTCAAATGGGAAGATATAAAGGGGAAGAAGGATCAAATGGAAGGGGGGAGAAAGAAGTAGAAGAGATCTAGACCAGATTTAGAGCAGAAGTATAAGGAGGGATCTGAAATAAGAATGGAGAAGGAAATAAGAAAATAAGATACGAGGATCTAGAAGAAGATGTGCATATCTTAAATGGGATGTGCAGATCTGAAAAGTAGTAAAGACAGATTTGAGAAGTGAGAGATAGGAAGTGAAAAGGGCAGCAGCTGTCAAACATATGTATCTTTTCATAACCAAAGGGTGTGACCCTTTCATAAGGGCATTTACAAATGAAAGGGTGTGACTCCTTGCACTCAAAGGAGATATGAAAGAGAAGAACTACATTGAGGAAGGGCAGGAAGCCAAGAAGGGAAGATCCAGAAAACACAGCAGATAAAGATATCGAATAAGAGATTACAGGAGTGTTGGTGTTTAAAACTGTTATGCTTTGAAAAGCTACCAATATACCTTGAGACTGATTTTAGGAGTGGTTAGCTCCAAGAATGAAAGCTCTGCAAGGTAACTGGAACAACTATAGGGACAAGACTGCCCTCTGCACTTCTGGCTCTGTTAAACCAAGGCGGGTACACCTAATCCAAATAACATACAACTCTTTATCAGTCTGGATTATAACAACAGATGATGGTAAGAAAGTACTAAATGCTAACCAGACATTCATTGACTCTCCATTACCATGAAGGACAACAACCAACAACCACAAAACATAAAAGGGACTAAAAATGATTTCGATGTTTAAAGATGGGTAGAATATAGCCAAACCTATCAGACATATATCTCAAAAGAATATACTAGTTCTTGATCAGTGCCTTATCCATTGGGCAATACCTCAATACAAATACTGAAAACTGAAACCAACCTACTGGTCAAGATTCATAACCGTAAACATAAGCAACTCAGACCACACACTGCTCATAATATCCTTATACCAATCACAACAATCCATATCACAGATATAGGGCCTTTGTTCTTCTTCTAGCATATCTATATGATTAGCATCTAAATTGCTCTGAGCCATGAGTTTTGCAAGTCCTAGGCCTCTGACCAATTTTGTGATATGAATGTCAATGTTAAATTCTTGGATCCTGTTTATCCATCTACACCTCCTCCCTGAGACTTCTTGTTGGACCAGAATGTCCTTCACAGCAGCACTAGGCACAAAAGCAATTATGGTTGCTCCTACCAAATAACATCTAAAATCTTTGATAGCTTTGACCAAAGCATAGGCTTGTTTTTCCATGATATCATACTTCAATTCTGCTGCTTGCAAGGACTTACTAAAAAAGGAGATGGGTTGTTCAAAACCCTATTAAATTCTTTTGTAACAATACTGCAACAACAATATTATATGAAGCAAAGGAGAAGATCTGCAAAGGCTTGCTATAATCAGGTTTTCTTAAAATAGGAGCATCTTTGATAGCTTGTTTAATACCTGAGAAGGCCTTAGATGCTTCTTCATTCCATTCCACCTTGGCTCCTTTCTTTATCATTTTTTGAATTGGAATACTGGTTTCTGCAAAGTTTGTAACAAATCTTCTTAAGAAGTTCACCTGCCCATAGAAAGATTAGTGCCTTTGACATTCTTGGGCTGAGAAATTTTATCAATTGCATCTACCCTTTCAGGGTCAATCCTAACTCCATCTTTAGATACAATATCTCCTAAAAGTTTTCCCTCTATGACCCCAAAAACACATTTCTTTGGGTTGAAACTTGAAAGAAACCCCATATTCCAATGCTCTCACAACAATTTTCTCAAGATGACCACAGTGTTGATCTTCTTTTGCTGAATAGGTTGTAAGATCATCTTGGTAGACTGCTAAGAACTCATGAAATCTACAAATGCCACATCCATGGCTCTTTGAAAGGTTGCCCCAGCATTTGTCAAACCAAAAGGCATTCTGACATATACATAAGTTCCCCAGGGTGTGGTGAATGCAGTCGTGAATTGTTCTGATTCCTTGACCATGACCTGATTGTATCCTGAAAACCTATCCAACATAGACATCAATTCAAATCCAGTAACTCTTTGCAGCATAGCTTCCATATTAGGCAATCCATAATTGTCCTTCAATGAATTAATATTCAAATTTCTTAAGTCCACACAAAGTCTGATGTCTCCATTTTTCTTTCTGATTGGTACCAAGTTTGATACCCATGTTGAATGTCTAATAGGATTGATAATTCCAGCATCCCTCATCTTTTTCAATTCTTCTTGCATCTTGGGTGCTAGGGTGGGATTAACAGGTCTTAACTTATGTCCGAAAGGCTTTGTGCCTTCTTTTAAAGGAATCTCATGTTGAAAAAGATTTTCTTTGTATGCTTTTAAGTCATCATAAGACCATGCAAAGACATGTTTATATTTTATGAGAAGATCAACTAACAAGTTTCTAAGTTTAGGGGATAGCTTCCTACCAACATATACCTTCTTAGGAGCTTGATCTGCCCCTAAATTCACCTCCTCCAAATCCTTAGGCTTGTTCACAGTGCTTGTGGAAAAGGGCTTGTCCTTATTATCAAAGGCTCTCTCAAGCACAACCAATCCCTTTGGGACCTTATTTGATTTCAGCTAAAGAACCTCTTTACCATAAATACTATCTTTTCCATCCAAGGTCTCCAGATACCCACTAAAATCCATCTCTTTATTTCCAAAGTTTGATTCACAATATAAAAAACTAAGAATATCTAAATCATCTTCAAAGACCTGCCAACTTTCAACATTGTTTGGAATGGAGGGCCTGGATTGAACCTCTAGTTTAGAGATTCCTGCAAATGTAATGTCTTCTGGCCTTAAAGCAATATTGGCCAATAGGTCTGCCATTTTGTTCTGACTTCTGTCCATCCAATCGAGATGCCAAATGCATTAAAATTTTCTACTTCATCCCAAACAACGTTTCTATACTGCTTTAGCCTCTGATTCTTTGAAGCATACTTGGATCTTGTTTGAGAAATTACTAGTTCAGAGTCTCCAATCACTAAGATTTCTAATCTTGTGTCTTGAGGTTAACCTTGATCCTATTAACAAAGCCTCATACTCTGCAATATTATTAGTGCATGTGAACAACAAAGTAAATGAGAACTTAAAGGTCTTACCACTAGGAGCTATCAACAAAACTCCCGAACCAGCTCCTTCCTTTGAGCTTGCATCATCAAAGTACATAGTCCATAAATCATTCCTCTGATAACAACATATGTTGGACTTCTCCTTCAACCCTCCTGGTCTTGCACTTTGAAAGATCCAATATCAGTATCCAAGAAACAATTCATATTTTCATCTTCATTTTCCTCAATCATGTGAGGAGTTCTAGTTTCCCAAGATACCTTAACATTTTTACCAGCAATATCAAAAGTTGCAAAAGACAAGTCACACTGAATACTTCCTCCCATTGAAGCACTCCACTTTCTTGACAATAGCATTCCATATTGGGGAGGAATATCCACCACTAGGACACTAATTGTTAGTATCTTTTCTAATATGCAGCTAATCTATAAGGCAGAGTCTTAAAAGTACCCATGACAAGTACTTCTCTTGAGTCCATTGCTTGACATCTTCCATGAGGATTATCAACCTGCAATCCCATGGATTTCATTATCTCTGCAGACATAACAATATTAGATGCTCCTGAATCAAACATACAATTTTTTAGCATCTTGTCATTAATAACTAGTGTCAAGAAGAAAGGATCCACAATTCCTAAAGAAGTGTTCACATGATTTGTATTTAAGAAAACCTAAGGGATTTTTGAAACAATTTCTTTTGATTCCTTTCCCTTGCTCTTTGATCCTTCTCGTATATTTTTCATCTTTTCAACACCTACTTTTTTAAATTCTGTGGAAGAAACATCATTTATCAATGAAAGGACCTTCTCCTTGTGTTCCCCAATTCTCATCATTTCCAAAAATGAGACCTTAACGGTCATTTGTGATAATAATTACCCCATATCAACAGGGGTGTATTTTATATCAGAGATGTCTTGCTTCATGGTAACAACATTTTGATCTTTCACTTGAGTAGCCAAGCTTGGCTCAATTCCTTTATTATCCTTTTGAAAGGGAGAAAACTTTATCTCTGACATCTTTGTTTTTATTTTATGGACAACATTTGGACTATTTGACCTATCCTCTTTTCTAACCTTTATTGTCTTGACACCATCAGCAAATTTCTCCTTTTCATGTGTCTTCTTAGGGCTTGCTTTGGTTTCTTTAATAAACATACTAGTTGGCCTGCCATCTGCATTACCAATTGTCCTATTTCTCATATTATAGTTACTCCTTGCTTGAGTAACCATATCTGCAATGATTTGTGCAATCTCCTCATCGGAAGGTCTTCTTAATACAATGGGTTCTTTACCCCTTGTGGCATTACACCTTATGTCATCAATCCCTTCTTCTTTATTAGATGAAACCGAAACTTGGCTTTCATTTTCATTATCAGATTCTTCTTCACCCCTCAAGTGTGAACAAGTCATTGCACAACCATTGCCTCATTTCCAGATATATTCAGGTCAACTGCACAATAATCAGGATTGTGTGGGGATTGACAGGCTATGCACCATGAAACATCATCACACGTATTAACAGAGCTTTTTTGCAGAGGATCAGGAGTCCTATCAGCAAGCTTGTCTTTCCTTTGTGGGAGAATAGGCTTCCCATCCTTCCATTGGGTAGTATATGGGTAATTTTGCATTCTTGGCGGCCTATTAAAGTTATTTATGAATGGCCTGTCATTATTCACAGCCCTAACATTTTTGTTTTCTTCAGGCTTCAAATCCTTTATGGCACTTAGAATCTGCTTCACATTACCTCTTCTTTAGGTTTAACATTAGAAGGCCTATCTGATTCTCTTCTAGCAGGCTTCCAATCTTCTATTCTACCCAACTTCCCTGACACTCTCCTATTAGTCTCTATGTTCATAGCTGTCTTCTCTGATATTTCTAGGATTCTTGTCTCTAAGGAGGTATCCCATTTTAGAATCAAAAGCATTTAAATAGGTGGCAAGACAAACCTTATCATCAAGCCTCATAACTTGGCAAAGTCTATGCATGGCTCTATGAAATCTTATATTGAATTCAACAACATCCTCATGTTGATTCTTTTTAATATTATTGAACTCATTCAACATGAATCCCTCATTTGTTTAACATTAACCTCTTCTTTAGGTTTAACATTAGAGGCCTATCTGATTCTCTTCTAGCAGGCTTCCAATCTTCTATTCTACCCAACTTCCCTGATACTCTCCTATTAGTCTCTATGTTCACAGCTGTCTTCTCTGATATTTCTAGAATTCTTGTCTCTAAGGAGGTATCTCATTTTAGAATCAAAAGCATTTAAATAGGTGGCAGGACAAACCTTAACCTTATCATCAAGCCTCATAACTTGGCAAAGTCTATGCATGGCTCTTTGAAATCTTATATTGAATTCAATGACATCCTCATTTTGATTCTTTTTAATATTATTGAACTCATTCAACATGAATCCCTCATTTTCTTATCACCATATTGCTCCTTAAAACAATCTTTTAGTTCATAAAATAGACCCCACAAAACCATAAGGTAACCCTCTAAACCAATCCCTAGCATCCTCAACTAGAGATTCGACAAAGAGTTTCATTAATACATCCTCATGCACAATCTCATACTCATCCATCATATCAATAAACTTTTTAGATGCTCTTCACAAGTGATAACATTATTTCCAGCAAACTTGGGAAGTTTATCTCTAATCTCATTTGGAACTGCACTTGGATAACCAGGAACATTAAGGAAAGAAAATTGTTTGTACCTTTCTGCATGAGTCAGTCTCCTTTGAAAAGGATTGTCAATTTGAGAAGTAGATGCCCTGGCATTTGATGTAGCTGCCTCAACACTAGCATGAGAAGGCCTAGTAGTTTGTCTGAGAAAATCAACCTTCTTCTCCATCTCCAAAGCAGCAGCCTCCAATTCTGCCTTCTCAAGCTCTTTAGCTATGATTTCTTTCTCCATTCTAGCCATCTCTAGATCAATGTCCAATTTAGACATTCGATCTAATGGAACCTTGGGATTTACAAGTTCGTTTATTTGAACTCTTGTCATCCTCTGCTTTCCTTTATTCTTAGAATCTTGAGTAACATGAACTTGTCGGATGACAGGTTCCTCTTCAGCTTGCTCAGGTTCTTCAACATAGTTCATTGCCTCCAAGTTCAACAATTGCCTCTTCTTTTGTTCAAGCATAATCCGATCTTGTTTGATCTTATTCTCTCTTTCCTTTTCTCTTCGTTGTCTGATGGCAATCTGCTCCTGGATTCTCCTATCCAATTCAGCAATTTCCTTTGCCACACTATCAAAATCAGGGAGAGTAGTATCAGATTCTAAAACCTCCTTCGCACTAGGAGAATGATAATCTTCATATGCACCCAATCCCAAATCTGCAGCCTCTTCGTATTCTGATACATTTACTTCATGACTGTGTTGGATTGGTTCTTCTTCTCTAGTGTTATCCTCTTGTCTCTCATTTTGAGGGACTCTTCTGTTCGTCTTTCCTTTCCTTGGTTGATCAGCTTTAAAGGTAGTTGGAAATCCATCTTCCAACTTGTCTTCAGGATGTCTTCTCACCCAAGACATGGTATTTCTATTACTCATTTTGAGAAAGTGTGTATAAAATACTATTTGTTACTTAGCACTGTTGCAGAGATTTCTCAAAGTCGCCACCCAAAACAAATTGGGAACATACAACACTTAACCAAGATGAAAACTGAAATAAAGGAGCTCACAAGACAAAGGACAACAACAAGGTAACTCTATGCTTCCAATGGTCAACTTACTGGTCATTTATGACAATTTACTACTTTCCCCAGCAGAGTCGCCATTTTGTTGGTGTTTAAAATTGTTATGCTTTGAAAAGCTACCAATATACCTTGAGACTGATTTTAGGAGTGGTTAGCTCCAAGTATGAAAGCTCTGCAAGGTAACTGGACCAACTATAGGGACAAGACTGCCCTCTGCACTTCTAGCTCTGTTAAACCAAGGCGGGTACACCTAATCCAGATAACATACAACTCTTTATCACTCTAGATTATAACAACAGATGATGGTAAGAAAGTACTAAATGCTAACCAGACATTCATTGACTCTCCATTACCATGAAGGACAACAACCAACAACCACAAAACATAAAAAGGACTAAAAATGGTTTTGATGTTTAAAGATGGGTAAAATATAGCCAAACCTATCAGACATATATCTCAAAAGAATATACTAGTTCTTGATCAGTGCCTTATCCATTGGGCAATACCTCAATACAAATACTAAAAACTGAAACCAAACTAATGGTCAAGATTCATAACCATAAACATAAGCAACTCAGACCACACTGCTTATAATATCCTTATGTAAATAAACAAATGAGCTTATGTTATATCCAAAGCATTTTAATTTGATTTTAGATCAAAGACTTATGGAATACAACATATACATAAGCAAACCTTATGCAATGAATCAAAAAATTCAGAACTCAAAAGACAACACAAAGGAGAGACTTAAAATTTGAGAAAAACTTATATTAAGTATGAAGAAACTAGTTTTTGCAACAATATGACTAAGGACATATACCCTTCAATAACATGCAAAAGATCATAAAAACTTTCTACTTTGTTTTAATACAACCAAAAAAACATATGCTATACCCTAGACTAGAAACAAATATACAACTTAATGCTTTCCTATATTCTCCCCATTCTCCAGCCCTTACTAAATGATCTTGGAAATCCCTTTATAGGAAATAGGGATTGCAACAAACTTCGGACCATTTAGGGTTAGGGTTTACAACTCAGTCCTACCAAGCATTAAAAACATTGAATTCATTCAGCTACCCCACAATCAAGTGGAAACCCTATCTTTACACATAAATGCACATCGCAGATATCACATCTTCACCCTAACATCATCCTACAGTTGTGCAAGAACGACCTAGAAAATCAGATTGACGCATTTATGTCTAGGAACAAAAATCTGAGTCCACCGCCATGAAAACCTCTGAGAAAACCTTTAAATATTTGAAAAAGGGTTTACAACGGCTACAAGTGGCGCGAAACTCCCAATTGACGGCCCATATTCAAACCTTTATGCACTTTAAAACACCACCATAGATTTCCTTTAAGTTACCCGGGCACGAAAATCTGATCTGCTACGTGTCGCCTCGTCGCGATGCCTTGAACATTAACTGACGATCACCTTCCCGATCAAGGCATCACGCCAACCGTCCGATCCATTTAGATTTGCATGAAACTTATCTTCATTAAGCTCGGCAACCATAATCCATGTGTCACCCTCTGCCACATGATCGCCACACTGGCCCACAAACTATCCTTCCTGTCCGCGAGCTAGCCGCCACATCACTGCCCCAACCTCCGAGTTGACTGCCAAAAGGCGCATGCCTTTAAGGCACTTAACCATTGTGCGCTCGGTTATAAAAACATGAAAACCCTCCTTAGCACTGCGAAAGTGGGATAAAAACCTTAGGCACCTTTGACCTCAAATGGATACGTGGCACAACGGCGCAATGCCTCAAGCAGTATCTATCGAGCAACTTCCCCTTTGAGGCATAACGCCCAGTGTCGGATGAACCTTGATCTGACAGTCAACAAACTTGCTTTCACCTTGAATCTGTGAGGGACACTTGGCAGACAGTCGCATTGCCTTGATGATTAAACTCTGATCAACTTCAGCATTGAGGGAATGCGATGACCATTAGATCAAATCAAACTTGATCACACATTATCTTCGCTCAATCTCCGACCAGGTCCCACAAACTGCCACTTGTCACACAGGCGCGATGCCTTGATGAATAAAAAGACATCACCTTTCTGATTAAGGCAAAGCGCCCACCGTAGGATCAAAAGCAACATGCTCGGCAGATGTAAAGTATAAAGTTTATCGGGGAAATAAACTTAGGACTTGGGGAAATATTAAAATGCGCCCCGCTAGAAAAGACTTTTAGGAAATAACATGGCCCCGCCCAACGTCAACTTAAACAGATGACTAAAAAAGACTTAAGTGATGCAAAAAGGTAATGCGATTTTATAACAAGTTCATGAGACCTAGAGTTTTAGGGTTTGTTTTATGAAATTGAACCAAGGCTTTAAGCACAGAGACCTAAAATAATGCAAAACCAGAAGTAATACCTTGGAACGATGGACAATTTTGTTAATATTGTAGCCTTTACGGCTAAGATCAATTGGACATTTGAGATTAATAATAAAATATTATTATTAACACCCTTAGGTTATTTTACTTGTGCGATTTTTATAATAATAAGGATATTATTATAAATGCAAGTAATAATAATATATATATGAATTAACAATTAATTGAGGGCCCAAAGTAGGCCAAGTCGGCACTCTTAGAGGAGGGTGCATAATTGTTATAACCCCATATATATATTGGTGCGATTCTAGAGAAGAAGGTATCAAAAACATAACATGCTCTTCTCTCAAGAATAAATAAGTAGCGATTTGTTCTTCCATTATATGGTGCGAATTTAGCCTTGGAATGTAAAATATTTTCACAGCGATCTATATGCGAATTGGAGCAGCAGGTAGGGCGATCTTTGATACGATTTGGAGCAGCAATATAATACTTGTCATAAATTGCTATTACTTGCCAAGGATCGATATTTACCCTACCTAGGGTTTGATCTCCATTCAACATAATTTGAAGGGCAG
>MU225916.1:269738-301088 GCA_018584345.1 Thuja plicata
CAATCCACAAACAGGAAGGATAACATCATGGAACTAAATAATGAGAAACATATGGACTTATGTTTTCATTTGGTAGATAGGGATCTACCTTCATAGATATGGAATCTATGACATCTCAGGATAAGGTCCGAGATGGTTATGTTTTTTGTTTTGTTTCCACTATCAAGGATGATAGTTAAGGGTGTGTCCTACTATAGATGGGATCTATAGATTGATCTTACCCTCAAGACTAAGAGTGTTAATACTGTAGCCTTTAAGGCTAATAAGATCAATTGGACATTTGAGATTAATAATAAAATATTATTATTAACATCCTAAAGTTATTTTACTTGTGCGATTTTTATAATAATAAGGATATTATAAATGCAAGTAATAATAATATATATATATATGAATTAACAATTAATTGAGGACCCAAAGTAGGCCAAGTCGGCACTCTTAGAGGAGGGGTGCATAATTGTTATAACCCCATATATATTGGTGCGATTCTAGAGAAGAAGGTATGAAAAACATAACATGCTCTTCTTCTCTCAAGAATAAATAAGGAGCGATTTGTTCTTCCATTATATGGTGCGAATTTAGCCTTGGAATGCAAAATATTTTCACAGCAATCTATATGCAAATTGGAGCAGCAATATAATACTTGTCATAAATTGCTATTAATTGCCAAGGATCGATATTTACCCTACCTAGGGTTTGATCTCCATTCAACATAATTTGAAGGGCAGAATTTGCATAATTTGGAACTCGGATTCAACCACATAAAGGGCTGCGATTTTGGACCTGTGTAGATGCAATTACATATCACATCAACATTGGAGTTGCAGATCTAAAACAAGGGCAGACTTGTCAAGGAAAATTGGTGTACCAAATTGGTACTATCCTTCCATCTTTCTTTGTCAATTTTATCCATATATTGTTTCAGTTTTAAAAGCCATCTATAGATTGTATTTTCCTTGCATAGATCTGAAAATCTCAACAAATTTTGACAGGGCTAACAAGGAGAACCATCAGCAGAGACAAGCGAATAATCATTGAAGGAAGAAAGAGCAAGGAAAAGGGAAACAGTAAAGAACTCCTCACAAACACAATAAGAAATACATGTAATCAGATCTATATTAATTAGAGAATATATTTGTAAGCTATACTTGTATGATGTGAAAGAATATTTATCAAATAACATAATCCAATGACAATAATATCCCTTATGGGATGGAAGGAAAGGGCAATTTGGGAGAATGGTGAGGCCTCACTAGGTACACCACCTCATAAAGTATGAGGCCAAGAGGGACAAGAGACTCTGCTCTTGGGCCTAGGGTTGAGTTAAGGGCGACCTATTGTAATCTTTCCCCCAACCCATATGGTACAGTTTATACAATAGTTAAAGGACCTTAACCATGTGAAGGGAATTAGATAGAATGATGGAGGAGAATGGCATAATGATTCCGCTAGGTATGCCAACCCCATAAGGTATGGGGCCAAGGGGGGCATTGTATCCACCCTTGGGCCAAGGGCAGTGACAAAAAGGGCACCTCATCATGTCTCCTTATTCACTCATCACTATAGTTAAGGCCCATGAAAGTTGAAATGCAATAAATGTTTCCTTACCATATGCCTAAGTATATTAGGATTATGTTGTTATCTAACCTTTTATTTACATAAGAGATACTAACAATTTAATTAATGTATACATATATGTACTTATATCATGGTTGCAGGATTTATATTCAAGCATAATGAAAGAGATTTCCTACTTGGTAAGATAACTTTCTAACCCTAGCTCTTGCAATTGTGTCGAAGAATCTTAACTAGGGTATATCCCAAAAGGGGACATTACATAAAATTCATAAACCTGAACAATAACTGACAGACTTCATATGTATACTCAGCAGCCAGTACAACTGTAGCTGAAGCTAAAAAACTTTTATAGAGCTAAATGATTAAGCTATTCAACTGTAAAATGGGGCCATTTTGATGCCTCCTTCCCGGTATTAGCAGCCATGTAATCTGACACAAGGGGCTTTGCACCATATCTAATACAAATAACAATATCTTTTTCTCCCAAGTGTAAACAGTTGCTGTACTAATGAAGTTCTAATTATATAATCAGTTCACTTCCTTGTACTTTCAGCAATGCAGAGAAGAAAAAATATCCAAAAACTTTGCCATTGCACTCTAAACCAACCTAGGTTTGAATCACTAACATAAAAAAATTTCTACTTTTATTCATGTATTCACTGTAATAGGCATGCATGCAGTTTCTACGTAGAGTTGGCAGGCATGAAACTGGAGGCAAAACAGGACAGGCATCAATTACTGCAGGACGCAAAGAATACATTGCGGTGGTATCCGGCAATGTGTGGTGCCCATTGATTGTTGATAATGTAAAAAAAAAAAGGACATGTCCTTTCTAATGACTTGTTTTCAAACATGATGAAAGGCTACGCCACCCAGCACCACAACAACAGAGAGAACACAAAATTTGCAAGAAAGAAAATACTTGCTTTCTATTACTTAAATGAAATGGATATACTATAATCATAATTTATAAAACATTAGCCACATACGCTTTACAAAACCTGCACGCTGCAGCTACAAGCTACACTTCTAAAACTCTGAAATGAAGGACTATTCCTCTCAAATTCGAATGATGAAACTACAAGCTCAACGCCCCAATTTATAAAATTTGTGGGGAGAAGTGCCACAGTGGGAACCCAAAACCATGGGCTAAAAACACTTTAGAAAATCCACGCCCCCTTTAGTAAATGCAGCACATGTCACCTATAAAGGCAACACATGGCCAATAGAAGAGAATGCAAGAGCATGCATTGCAAGACTCCTCAACTTGCCCAAAGTGGATGCCTAAGAAAGAGATCCCTCCTTATTGCTTTGAATTGTCCACTAACATGTGTAATCAAGACCCTTCTACTTCCCAATGTGAACTCAAAAGTGGAAAAATCCTCCAAATTGCCTTATAACCACCACTGACATGTGTCCACCATTGAAAATTACATTTACCATTTGACATGGGCCATAAATAATAAAATATTTTATCTCCTATTTCCCCTTGAATACTTTCCGAGCAACGTGGAGACAAATTACAGCCTGCATTTATCCTTTATTTAAAATTATTCACTTAAGCTTAACAAAATTAAAATAAACAATATTTTTGGGTGATGCAAGATTGCTCTACACCCATGGATGCTCCTGCATCAAAACAAAATACCATTAAATAATCCTATAGCTAGCAATTCCCATCTGCATCATTATCAATGCATTCAAGGAGGCAACATTGCAATCCTCGCAGTACCTTTTGGATAGTTTGCAAGGCTCAGCAGCAATAAATCCCATTCTCTAATGTTTGAAAGCAGCAGCTTTATGGCTTGGAATTACAATATGAATTGAATTTCGCAGAAGGACAAAGACTGCTGGTGTCAAAGATTGCTTCCCCAACCTTAGACAATGGCAATCCACCTAAATTAACAAATAAGGAAATAGATTGAAGTGGCACCATTATCCTGTAAGTCTATAGAGATAATACTCAAGTAAAAGGTGACACTAGTTTCATACTAGTGATTGGGAATAAAGAAGATTTACTTAAAATTATTTTAGATTCTAATTTACTAAAGGGAAGCAGTTGTGTGAGAAAGGTTGACTCCTTCAAAAATAAGATATAGATGGGAGATCATTCCATGACAAGAAGACATCTACCTATTGGAAGAAATTATGAAGTGACTTTGCAAGTAAATATTACAGCCAAAGAGGATGCAAACCTTCCAAGGAAAAAGTAAGAGAGTTAAGGATGAAAACCCTTAATTTTCTCCTATCAAGTTAATCTTCAACCAATAACTTGTCTAGATATCAAGGACAAAAATTGAAGAAAAAGTAGCAAGAAATCGGAAGAAGAAAAAGATCGCAAAATCAAGATAAGATTATTTTCAGAGCAATGTCACACTGGAAATTTTGAATGTTATAATAAAATTTTAAGGCTTAGTTACCACATTCACTCCTGGAAGGTGGAATTCAGGATTCGGTTAGCTGCAAAGTGGGATTCGATTCGAATTCGTCCAAAATTCTGCCACGGACTGGTAAATTCGCCCAAAAGTCTTGCAGAGGAACCTAGGTGGATTTCTGGCCGAATTTTGAATATTTTTTATTTCAATGCAGGAACCCAAAAAGAATTTCAAGGAATTTTGGGCGAATTTGACCAAAAAGCACATTTACATTGACTTTTTCAAAATGTATTTTTGCCAAATTAGGTCTATTTGACCCTCCAACCCTAAAAGTGACCACTAAAAAGACCAAAAAGGTTGTTTTATATGTCATTTGTACATTTGTTGTCATTTGGACTAAAACGTTAATATATGTGGTCGTGTTTTTTGCTATGTTCCTTTAATATTAGCATAGTGGTGTATGAACTTATTTGCTGCATATATATATATATATATATATATATATATTCTTGTATGGACGAATCCAAAACGAATCCGAACCCAACCCAAAAAAAAATTGGACAAATTTCAAACCCGGATCCGAACCAGCAATTTAGTTTTAAGGCAAAAATAAGAAATGTTCTAGAAAGGGGTGTTGCATATTTACATATTAATAAGCTGCATTAGTATCCAACTTTACTATAAAGAAGTATTGCAAAAAGGAGATATAGATGAGCGAATATATTGTAGAGATAAAAATGTATATCATCCAAGCATATGTGATGTTCATATCTATGCTATTTTGAATTCCTTCTTATTGTATTATCCTTGAGTTAACTTTATAACATAATTTATCCAAACCTGGGATCTATATTGTCAACATTTGGGATGAATATCCAATAAAGATAATGACAGAGATAAAAAGATGATAAGGAATATCTGTAAAAACGTTGAGTTTGCAAAAGAAACTTCCAAAATATTTGGAGAGAACCATCCCCCTACAAAGAAAAAGAATTACTCAGGCAGTTATAAAAAGAATACTTAAACAAACAAAGAGTTAATATGATAAGAAAAGTTTCTAAAAAGATGCATTTAGTGAAATCTTGCTTAGGCTGGAGAATCAAGAGCAACAAGTGACTCCATAAGACTTTTTGAGAAGGAAACAAATTCTTTGATACGTAATATTTAGTTGCCAAGAGATAAAGGCAGAAGACAAAGATTAGTATAACAGCAAAAGAGCGGAATCAGTAGAGGTAGAGGAAACCTAAAGAAGACAGAAAATATGAACCAAGCACGATAAACAAATCAAGAGAACAAATAAGCTCTAAAACACAAAAAGATAAATCAGAAATAACTCCACATATTACAAAAAATGACCACAAATAGAACTAACATTTCTGTGTTTTAAAATAATACCAAATATGCTATCAAACATTTGTTTAGCTTGGAGTCTTATTGGAGTAGAATGAGCATTGATGATGAACAGACCAGATTATATGAATTTGTGGAAACCCTCAAGAACGAAGCACTTAGATGGTATATAAAAGTGTTGGCATTATGATAGTTTTGGAGGAGATATGCAGAGTGGTCATGAGTGGATGCATAATTGGTTGTCCTTGATGGCAATGTATTCAGTTATCATGATTACAGTGATCGATAGGAACTGTACATGATCGGTTAAGGGAAGATCAACTATGTATGTTGACTGGACTTCAGGAAGAACAGTATCAGACACAGATTGTGGTAGCGGTCGAGTTGAGGAAAGATTCAGATGTTGCGATCAGAGATACAATATGTATATGGTATGTGGAATCCATGATTCCAACTACAACAATTTATCTCAAGTTTTGATTGAATTATGTTTTTAGTGTGGAGGCAGTTTACCTATCTGATCACTGATTAGAGTTTCATATTAATTTGATTAAGGCGGTGGATCTGAGGCCGACATATTAATTCTAATATTAGTAATACGTTTTGAAGACGACATATTGGATGGTGTTGAGACTGATTTCGAGGAGGTTGGCTAATCTTTTGAGCTGACTGTGGTGGAAAGTTCTAAGTCTTGTGTGACCTAATGACACTCTATATAAGGAGCACTAAATCGTTTGATTTAGGGTTGTGATCGTATTTTCAGATTGGGTGGTCACGATTTGAAGGAGAAGATATCAGTATAGCATTAGGAAGGAAAGGAGCAGAAAGGATCTAATAGGCAATCAATGCCATTCTACAGATCAACAATCTTGTGTTAGAAATTAGAATAACTGAGAGGGGGGGGTGAATCAGTGGCCTTAAAAATAATTCCAAAAGATCCAACCAAAAACTTATATCTCAAATATAATACCGTCAGTTATCTTTCAGTCCATCAAGATGGTATGCCATAAATAAATTTAACAAATATAAACTGCTCGGTGAGATATACTGTGTATCTTTTCTAGTCTTTACCAAATAGCAGCAAATAAACTTAGAGTTAACCGACCAATCCAATTTCAATAATGTGTAAAGCAAAATATCAATGCAATGAAACATATACACATTTGACACAGATTTTTGACATGGAAACCCAATATGGGAAAAACCACCTGGGACCGGTAACCCAAAATATTTTCACTCTTCTGAAGTGAGCTCAATGAAGAGCCAACCCTATTAAAGGTTACAATACACACTTTTAGGTGCGACCTTATTAGAGGATTTAAAACTAACAGTTTGTCTTTTGACCTAGCACTCACTATGCTGTCAACAAGAAAACCTTTTGATACTCTTGAGTATCTCAATACAATAAGGATTGTTAAATCCCACTCGATTAAGAGATTTTCTGAATCAATGGTTAAACTGATACAGTAAATGATCTGTTCAAAATACAACTTTGATTTGCAAATATTCAGATCTATCGTTAGTCCAATAATACCTCTCTAATCAATATACACTTCAGTTCCTTTGCTTTCTTTCTTTCTTCTGCTCGGTGAATGCTCTATCCTCTGCTGCTCGGTGTCCGCAGAATTCCTTGGCTCTGTTCTTCAGCTTGTATGATCAGATCTGCATGAAGAATTATATCTTCAGACAAATTATACTTAGCATTGCTCTCTTTGATAATGAATTCCTTGTCTCTTTATATAGACATGATTAGCCGCTCAATCTCCTTGTTTTTGTCGTAGATCGCTTCTTGATCCGTAAAACTTGCCATGTTTTGCTTTATCCCGTAAAGCTCTCCTTCAGTTTTATTCCGTAAATCTCTCCTTGATAACTGTGAATAAAACGTGCTTTAAATCTCTTCCATGCTTCAGTTTAACTGATCGTTGATAATAAAGCAATCAATCAGTCAATCCCTAAATATAGCTCTGCCAGCTAAGTAGTTTTGTCATTCTTTAACTTCAATCCTGCTCGGTCATCAACTCCAGTTATGCTCGGTAACAACTTCAGTTATGCTCGGTAATTAGCTCTTGCTCGGTAACACTTGCTCGATTACTGCGGTGCTCGGTATACACTGTGAACTGCTCGGTGTTCACTGTCACTCGGTGTATACAGACCTTTTAAGTTTTACCGACCACATAAAATTTGTCTCTTCTAATCTTGAAGGTTATGACAATATGTGTATGAGCAATAAAACCATACCAAGTTGACATCAATGACAATACAATACATTAACTGATTTAATGTTTTGCATTCACTTTTGCAACTCAGTGATCATCAACTTAACATCTTAAAACATTCAACCAATTATAGTTCATCAATCTCTCCTTTTGGCATTGATGACAACACAATATGAAATATGTAGTATAAAACATGCCATAACATACCAAACTTATTGTTTTATAACCAATTCAAATATTTGAATCTCGATAAGCTCTTCTAGCTCAAATTTGATTTTGTTGTGTGCTCTCCCTTTCTTCATTTCCTTCAATGGATAGGTGTAGCAATTTTGTCTTCCCTTTCTTGTAGAATCTTTTCTCCCTTTTTCTGGATAGATATGCAGTGTTAACTCTCTCCAATTCTCTCCCTTTGATGGATGGTTATTTCATTGAATCTTTCTCTCCATTTCCTTAATCTCCATTTCATTGAATCTTTCTCTCCCTTTAGATGTTCTTTTCCCTAATGGATATTTCATTGAATCTTCCTCTCCCTTTGACAGCAATGCTAAAAAAAATTTACAGCTCTGTACTAGCCAACAATCTTTTTCTCCCTTTGAATCTTTCTCTCCCTTTAGTGGATTGATATGTCATTACAGCCCATATCTCAGCTTGCATCAACATGATTAATCTTCTGATAATGTGTAGGCTGATGCAACTTCCAAGTCAGCTTAGTGACCAGTAGACAAGGGACGAACCCCTAGTCTATTCCTCAGGTATTCAAACGTATCTTTTGGCAATGGTTTTGTGAATATGTCTGCTAGTTGTTCTTTGGATTGTACATATTCCAGTATTACCTGTTTCTCTTGTACTTGTTCCTTCAAGTAATGATACTTAATAGCTATGTGCTTTATCTTAACACGCATCACAGGGTCCTTTGAAATGTTTATAGCACTTGTATTATCACAATAGATAATTACTGGGTCAAGAATTTCTTCATTCATACCTTTCAGCAATTGCTTGATCCATGCAATGTTAGAGCAATTTGCAGCAGCAGCTACATATTCTACTTCTACAGTTGATTGAGATATGCATCCTTGCTTTTTACTTATCCATGTGACACGTCTGTCACCCATAAAGAATGCTCCTACTGTAGTGCTCTTTCTATCATCTATGTTTCCAGACCAATCAACATCAGTATAAACTTGTAGCTCAAATTTGCCTTCTTTATTGTACCACAAACCATAGTCTTCAGTATTCTTCAGATATCTCAAAATTCTTTTAACAGCAATGTGTGAGTCCTTAGGATTAGCAAAGAATCTTGCAACTATACCAACTGCATATGCTATATCAGGTCTAGTGTGTACAACATACATTAGTTTACCAATCATAGATATGTATAAGGTCTGATTTACCTCGGTTGTCTTGTCTTTCTTTGTCAATTTGCATCCAGTTGCCATAGGTTTTCCAACTGGTTTGGAGTCCTCCATTTTGAATACCTTCAGAACTTCTTTGATGTATTTGGATTGTGTGATGTAGATGCCTTCATCCTATTGTAGAATTTGTAAACCAAGAAAAAATTTGATCTCTCCAAACATTGACATTTCAAATTCTTTGCTTATTTCATCAGCAAATGACTTGCATAGCATATCATTACCTCCAAATATGATATCATCAACAAATATCTCAGCAATCAAAGTCTTATCATCAGTATCTCCTTTCAAATATAGATTATTGTTGTCACTCGTTCTAACAAATCCAATACTAATGAGATAAGAGTGAAGTCTTTCATACCATGCTCTTGGTGCTTGTTTCAATCCATACAAGGCTTTGTGTAGTTTACAAACTATGTTTTTCTTGTTAGGATCAACAAACCTTTCAGGTTGTTCAATATATACCTCCTCTTCTAGTATTCCATTCAGAAATGCAGATTTAACATCCATTTGGTATACTTTGAATCCTTTAAAAGCAGCATAAGCAAGTAGAATTCTTACTTCTTCTAGTCTACCAACGAGTGCAAAGGTTTCTCCATAGCCAATACCTTCTTCTTGTGCATACCCTTTGCATACCAGTCTTGCTTTGTCCCTTGTGACTTCTTCATTCTCATTAAGTTTGTTTCTGAAAATCCATTTGGTGCCAATGACATTTTTGTCACTCAGTCTAGGTACTAATGTCCATGTTTTATTCTTCTCAATGTGTTCAATCTCTTCATTTATTTCACTAACCCATTCTTGATTCTCAAGTGCAACATTAACAGATTTAGGCTCAAAATCACAAATCAAACATCTATTGTTAAGTGACTTACTTCTTGTTCTCATTACTGCTCTTTTGTCCCCAATGATCTGGTCTTGTGGATGGTGTCTTCTGACATATTTAGCAAGTACAGGTTCAGATCTTTGTTCTTCATTTTTATCTTCATCGCTCGGTTCAACATTGTGAGCATTTTCCTGATTCTCGGTGTGTGCAGCCTATTGCTCGGTTGCATTGTTCTATCGCTCAGGCAAGGTGTCAGTTTCTTCAATGTAGACAAATCTGTTGTAATCTTCAAGTTCCTTTCTGCTTTCCTTATCATTTTTATCAACAAATTCATCCACTTTAACATTTGCACTCGCAATGATTTTGTTAGAAGATTTGTTTAGACATTTATAAGCTTTGCTTTTAGTAGAATATCCTAGAAATATTCCTTCATTTTTAGAGTCAAGTTTCCCATTTCTATCATCTTTCAGTATATAACATTGACTTCCAAAAATTCTAAAGTAACTCACATTTGGTGTGTATCGATACCATAGCTCATAAGGTGTCTTATTTGTGTCTTTCTTCAATTGAACTCAGTTTAGTGTATAGACAGCAGTAATTACAGCTTCTCTCCAGAATGTTTGTGTGATGCTTTTTTCAATCATCAGTGTTCTGACACAATCAACAATTGATCTATTCCTCCTTTTAGCAATCCCATTTTGGTGCGGTGTTCTTGGTGCAAAAACCTGTCTTGTAATCTCATGCTCATTACAAAAGTTAGTGAATTCATCAGAAATAAATTCTCCTCCTCTATCTGATCTTAAACATTTCAATTCTTTTTCACTTTGTTTTTCAACTTCAGCTTTATACCATTTGAACATCTTAAATGCTTCAAATTTCTCTTTTAAGAACATGAGTCATCATCCTAGAATAGTCATCAACAAATAGAACAAAGTATCTATCACCATAATAGCTCTTTGTTCTCATTGGTCCACATAAGTCAGTATAGACTAACTCCAGAATAGCATTAGATGTGTAGGTTTTGCTCTTAAAACTAGACTTTGTCATTTTTCCTATTTGACAATTCTTGCACATAACATGGTCAAGCTTTGAAATACTCGGTAAGCCTCTCATTTTTCTTTTCTTATCTTAACCATGTTGTCAAAATTCAAGTGACAACCTTTTATGCCACAACCAAACGTCTTCATTTCTAGCCAATAAACAAGTGGTCTCAATATCATCAAGATAGAATAGATTACTTTTTGTTTGTTCACCAGTACCGATCAACTTTCATTTTTCATTATAGATCATTGCCTTTTTGTTCTCAAATGCAACTCAGTGTCCTATGTTGTTCAACTGTGAAACACTTAATAAATTATAGTTAAGTCCTTTCACCCAATATGCATTTTCACATCTAATCAGATTATTCAACATGATGGTACCTTTTCCTTCAATTGGACAAGATGAGTCATTACCCATCCTAACTGATCCACCATTATAATATTCAAAAGTTTCAAACTTTTCTTTATCTCCAGTCATGTGATGAGTACAGCCACTATCAATAAACTAGACATCATTTTTGATAACTTTAGATATGAGTTGTTTCAACATACCTTTCTTCTTCGTCTGAATCATCCTTCATAGCAAAAAATACTACCTCAATATCAAAATTAGAATCAGTATCAGAATTTTCAACTTTGTTCTCAACCAGGTAACAAGCCTTCTTGCCTTTGTCCTTGTAATCTTGGTTATCTCTTCTGTCAGAGTGTCAGTTGTTTCTGTAGTCTCAGTCATCACTTCTGTCATACTTCTTTTTATAAGATTTGTCATTGTTTCTTTCATCCTTTCTCTTGTTAGGGCATCTAGCAGCAAAATGTCCAATTTCTTTGCAATTAAAACAGACCAATGGTAATTTACCTTTATATCTTCCTTTACCTCTATGTAATCTCCTAGCCATTAGTGCTTCAAGTTCATCAAGTTTTTGTTCATCACTATTAGTGTCACTATCATTTCTCATAGTGTGTTTGTTACTAGATTTGCTTATTTTCAGAGAAGACTTGAATGCAAACTCAATAGTAGGTAAGACACTGTTGTCATAGTTGTTCATCTCAAATGAAATAAGTCTACCAATCAAACTATCAAGAGTAACATTGTTACTAGCTACTGCTCTCATTTCTTGAATTGCAGATACTCTAATAGCATAAACAGGCAGTAAGGTTCTTAGAATTTTACTTACAATTGTTCCTTCATCAAGTACTCGTACTCCACGGATAGCATTAACAACTTCTTTGATTTTGTCACTGTACTGAGTGATGTTCTCTCCTTTCATTATCAGGTCATCAAACTTTCCTCTTAGGCTTTCAGCTTTAACTCTCAACACATTTGCATCTCCTCCATGTACTAGCTGGAGTTTGTCCCACATTTGCTTCGCAGAGGTGCATGATTTCACATCTTCAAATTCAGCATTGGTTAGTGAAGAAGCAAATTTTATCATCATAGAATTGTGTTCATGTTTCTCTCTCAATTGATCAACAGTCAAAGGACCAGTAGGTGCAACATATTCAGTATCCAAGTATTGTGTGACATCATTTCCAATACCTGACAGATGAAGTCTTATCCTACTTTGTTATGATGCAAAGTTGTCCTTGTTCAACTTAGGCACATCCCTTTTACTCATCTTGTGATCTTTAGCTTAAGTCCCTTTAAAAAAAATTTCTAAGCACCAAGGCTCTAATATCAATTGTTAGAATAACTGAGAGGGGGGGTGAATCAGTGGCCTTAAAAATAATTCCAAAAGATCCAACCAAAAACTTTTATCTCAAATATAATACCCTCAGTTATCTTTCAATCCATCAAGATGTATGCCATAAATAAACTTAACAAATATAAACTGCTCGGCGCGATATACTATTTATCTTTTCTAGTCTTTACCGAATAGCAGCAAATAAACTTAGAGTTAACCGACCAATCCAGTTTCGATAATGTGTTAAGCAAAATATCGATGCAATGAAACATATACACATTTGACAGATTTTTAACGTGGAAACCCAATATGGGAAAAACCACCTGGGACTAGTAACCCAAAATATTTTCACTCTTCTGATGTGAGCTCGGTGAAGAGCCAACCCTGTTAAAGGTTACAATACACACTGTTAGGTGCGACCTTGTTAGAGGATTTAAAACTAACAGTTTGTCTTTTGACCTAGCACTCACTATGTTGTCAACAAGAAAACCTTTTGATACTCTTGAGTATCTCAATACAATAAGGACTTTTAAATCCCACTCGGTTAAGAGATTCTCTAAATCAATGGTTAAACTGATACAGTAAATGATCTGTTCAAAATACAACTTTGACCTGCAAATATTCAGATCTATTGTTAGTCTAATAATACCTCTCTGATCAATATACACTTCAGTTCCTTTGCTTTCTTTCTTTCTTCCTTCTGCTTGGTGAATGCTCTGTCCTCTGTTGCTTGGTGTCTGCAGAATTCCTTGGCTCTGTTCTTCAGCCTGTATAATCAAATCTGCATGAATAATTCTATCTTCACACAAATTATACTTATCATTGCTCTCTTTGATAATGAATTCCTTGTCTCTTTATAATATTATATAGACATGATTAGCCGTTGAATCTCCTTGTTTTTGTCGTAGATCACTTCTTGATCCGTAAAACTTGCCATGCTTTGCTTTATCCCGTAAAGCTCTCCTTTAGTTTTATTTCGTAAATCTCTCCTTGATAACTGTGAATAAAATGTGCTTTAAATCTCTTCCATGCTTTAGTTTAACTGATTGTTGATAATAAAGCAATCAATCAGTCAATCCCTAAATATAGCTCTACCAGCTAAGTAGTTTTGTTGTTCTTTAACTTCAATGTTGCTCGGTCATCAACTCCAGTTATGCTCGGTAACAACTTCAGTTATGCTCGGTAATTAGCTCTTGCTCCATAACACTTGCTCGGTTACTGTGGTGCTCGGTATACACTGTGAACTACTCGGTGTTCACTGTCACTCGGTGTATACAGACCTTTTAAGTTTTACCGACCACGTTAACTGTCTCTTCAGATCTTCAAGGTTATGACAATGTGTATGAGCAATAAAACCATATCAAGTTGACATCAATGACAACACAATACATTAACTGATTTAATGTCTTGCATTCACTTTTGCAGCTCGGTGATCATCAACTTAACATCTTCAAACATTCAATCAGTTATAGTTCATCATCTTGTTGTTCCCTAACAGTTGCAGCAGGTCAAATTCCCTAATAGGGTGAACTTTAACAAGTTCTTATTTGTAAATACTTTAACAGTGTAGCTTCTTTATCGAGGTTTGAAACCCTCTAGCGAGGTAGATCATAGTTGATATGTTTGTACTCCTAACAGTGTACTAATCACTCCTTACAGAGTGAACCCTCAGAAAGGGTATTTGTAGCTCCTAACAGGGCAAACTCATTTACTGCAGTATTGGGCTTGTGGGTATCATCCCCACCGTGGTTTGTTTTTTCCCTCTAACAAGGGTTTCCACGATAAAATACATGTGTCATGTGTGTCAAAGTTGTGGATGCTTGAAATTTGTTTACTGTTATTTGTTTACTTCAGTTATATGCTTTATGGTTTGGAGGTTGTTAGTGCAGATAATCATATCAGTGGTTGAATTTGTTCATTACCTGTTTGTACTGATTCACCCCCCCCCGCCTCTCTCAGTCATAAGATTTCCAACAATTGGTATCAGAGCATAGGTCTTGATATTAAGCCTAATCGCTTGAGGAAAAGATCCCTATTAGTCAACATGGATAGATACAAGTATGAAAAGCAATTTGAGGATGCAAGCAAAGTTATCAATGAACTTAAGGAAAAGTTGAGGCATTCCCTTGCTAAGAGAAGAGAGCTTGATGAGCAATTGAGTGAAAGTCAAGACTACATTGAACAACTGTCTGAAGGTAGTTTATTTGAAGAAGAATCAGGGGAAGCACTTGCAGATCTGATGGATAAAAACAGTGGACTCAAAAGAGAAGTGGCAAATCTGAAAAGAGAGCTTGAAAGTCATCTGTTGGGATGGTTGAATAACTTGAAAAAAGAAAATTGTTGAAGATGCCCTAAAGGTTAAAGATGAAACCCTAATAGAAAAGTTGGAGCAACTATTCAGATCGGAGCAAGAGGTTGCTCCATTGAAGGAACACTTACATGACACAAATGATATTGAAAGAGAAAATGAGGGAATAAGGAAAGAGAATGAAAAGCTAAAAGAAGAGTTGAATGCTGCAAACAATCTGCTGGATAAATTCAGAAAGAGCTCTGCTAAACTTGATGAACAACTTGGAAGATAGAGGATGAATGCAGAGAAACAAGGTTTAGGTTTTTCAAACTTTGAAGTTGGTGAATCTTCTGGCACTAAGGACATCAATGTAGAAAGAAAATCAACACCCAAGGTGAACAATAACACTGGCAAGAGAAGGTATAAACCGGTATGTTTCAATTGTCATAAGGAAGGTCATATCGCTAATGTATGTTGGTTTAAATTGATTGGTCCAAATGTTAGACCTAGAGGTTCTACTGCTAGATCAGAAAACTCCTATGGTAGAACTGATAACTACAATGCTAGATCTAATACATTTCATGGATTTTGTTACTATTGCAAAAAGTTTGGACATAGAGCTAATGAGTGCAGAGCAAGAATCAACAACCAGTGGTCATATGATTACAACAGTCAAAGACCTATCAATCAAGGTAACCAGTCAGATGTTACTTGTTCTAATTGTCACATCTATGGAATATGGATGTGAATTGCAGATTAAGGTGATTCAGAGACAATGATGGACCTTGCAATCCAACAGGTATGGTATGTTATGTCTGTAACAAGGTTGGTCATCTCGCTAGGTTGTGTAGAGCAAAAAAATATACTAGAGGTCAACCGGTGAACAATGATGAATATGCTGAAGGTAAGGAAACTGTTAATGCTAATGAAGTAAGAAATGATATAAAGAAGACATGGGTGAGGAAAGGAGAATTGAATTCGTCAGAGTTAAATGAGAACTCCACAAGTCCACAAAATGTGGAGAATCCATCAGTGAACTAAGCGCTTTATTTGCTTAGGGGGAGCACTTATAGTCAAATCATTTACCGATCCCCTAAATTCATGAGCGGTAAGATTCATATGCATTTTGAGATGTCTATTTGTGAGATAATGATGGTTAGTGAAGATAAAGTGTTTGTGTGCATATAACGAGTGTTATGTTTTAACCATTGTGGTCGATGGAAAGCATTGTTTGACCGTTATGTCTAACGACTACATTCTCAAACGTTATAAAGATGAGACAATAAACTCTTTTATCACTTTACATTCTAACGAAGTTTACTGAAGATCATTTGGTTACATTCCATAGCAAAAATTATTTGTGTTTGTGGACGAAGATTTCGCGCGGGAAATTATATCGGTTGTTGAAGAACACTAATCGCTAAAGTCGAGGTTATAGCTTGAATTGCAAAGATCTTTACAGGAATCATTGTTGTTTTGAATTGTTGACATTATGGATACTCCAATTTTTGTGGACATCATTGATAAGCCAAGACCCGTATTCAAGTTACACCCGATGAAGGCAAACGAAAATGATCCAATGGGTGCCCTATCTTCGATACCCTATGGTGTATTGTTAACTGAAGACATTCGTTCGTTCATACACTGCAAATTGGAAGAGCTTGGAGCTAATGACATTTATAATGAATTCCTTACATTGAGCGATGATGTGAAGGTGAAAGACGAGCATATGCATTTGATTCATAAAGGTTTCACTTATGTGGCTGAGATACCTGATGATTTTCATCCAAAATGGATAAGATATATTTTGAGCAGAGTACATGATCAATTCATTTGGCTGGATAAGCCTCACAAGATTACAAAGGAGTTAATCAACAGAGTTACTGGATTTTGTGCGACCAGTGAAGCACCTACTCTACGAACTATTGCTGCAAATTTGGTTACTCGCATAACCGAATCCAAACAGGATCACCGAGCCATGACTATCAAGGATATAATTGACAAGGAAGTGAAATTTTTTTCAATGGTGATAGGATACAGAGTATATCAGTCTAGTCTGGTGAACAGTGTACCTAGTGGAGCTATTCATGTTGCATACAGAATGGTGAAGGAAGATGCAAAATATGATCTTTGTGAGATGTTGAGGAGTCAATTCTTAGTGAACATGGAGAAGATCAAGAAAGACAAGAAGCAATCATTCAAATATGGATCACTCCTGGTATGTATGTTCTTTTACCTGCAGAATTATTTTCTTGGAATAGGTTCTATTACATGGTCAAAAGATAGACCGGTAGTAATGCTGATTACATAATGCATAAGGACTTTAGGAAACGATTTTAATTCGGTTTTGTGGGGTTACTTTAAAGATTTTCAAAGAAAAATGCACTTAAGAGAGAATCCCAACCGGTATTGCTGAGAAGTATAAAGATGACACATGTTTTCTAGTAGATACAGATACTTGTATGTTGCAAGCAGTGCAACCTAGAACGTGTTGGATACCTGCTATGGGTTATGAAGTTGATGGTGATCTAGTCACTATTCATGCTGATGTTTTGTTGTCAAAACCAATTGATAGATCAACGCCTAGGTTTGGAACTTATGAAGAGTCATCATTGAAAATTCACAGTGAATTGAGAGCACCTGTAATCCAAAGAAAGATTATAAAACAAGTTAACAATCTAGCCAAAATGAGTGGCATTACACCTGAAATGATGATAAAACTTAGAAACAAAATGGAGAGTAAGGAAGCGGGCACATCTGCTGCACGAGTCAAGGATATTGAAGTTGAAATGGAAGAGGTTACACCTCAGAGAGTTACAAGGAGTTCAGTATTGAAACAAACATCTACTCCTACTACTATTAAGACTAAGTCAGAGAAGGAGACACCTGAGACTATTCAAAGAACTTACAGAAGAAAGAAAGCAATGACATCAGGCTATAAAGAGTCAGAGTAAGAAGGGAGGTAAAGAAAAGGCTGAAACTAAATCTGAGAAGAAGTCTACTACTATGGAAACTGATAAAATTAACAATACTGTTATTCTTGAAAACATTGTTAAAGACATTAAGGAACGTGTAAGAATGATAGAAGTATGGACTCACTTTGACAAATTTGACAGTGAAGAGAAAAGAAAGATAGAAGATGCGGTTGTAGAAAGTCTACATACTCTTTGCAAATCACCTAGTAAACTATACAAAGTTGTACCTAAGGAACTGTTTAATGCAGTTAACAAAAGATGGAGAGAAGCTTTGAAGATTGACAGAGTAATGATAGAATAGGAACTTGCACTTTCACAACCTAAATTGTCTACCGAACAGATAGAGTTGACAGTTGAAGAAATGAGAGAAGAATATAAGATAAGGAACAGAGTAACAAGAATTCTCATTGGCGATACACAATTGGTAAGAAATGAGAGTGGATTTATTGTCAAAGTTTGTAAAGTTTGAGACTACTGCTGAAGTCAAATCGGTTGAAGAGGAAAGAAAAGCACAAGAGAGAGCAATTGAAGAGATTAATGATGTCATAGATAATGTTATCACTGATATCCCAGAGCAGACACAGAACATTGAAACTCAAACTGATGTTGAAGCACCGAAAGAACAAATTGTTGAGGAAGTAAAAGGACGAAAGGATGAAGGTCATAAGGATGATCAGGATATACTTTCAGTGAAGAGGAAACTAAATCTAACTGGTGAAGGTAGCACGGTAAAGAAGAGCAAAACAAAGAATCCAACTAGTTCTGAAGAAGATAAAGAAGAATTTGAACATGAAGAAATTGCAAGCAGAGCAAGATAATAGAATAATATCACTTATGGAGCTACAAACCTATCTAGCTCTCACCATGGATCTCATGCAACAGAATGTGAGAACTTTGAATGATATGGAAGGAACAGCATCAATTATACATGGACAGATTTTATCTATGGAATGCTTACAAGAGTCATGGAAAAAGTCATTGGAGACTACAAAGTCAAACTTCAAGGATGTTTTTGACAGAATGTAATTATGGTAAGTACTTGTCATACTTTGGCATTGTTGACAAAAAGGGGGAGAATGATGTGTATTGTATTGTATGGGAGAATGATGTAATGATGTGTATGGGAAAGGGATAGATGTGAGAGATAGATATGATCGCATGCACAATGTAAGGGGGAGTATGATTTGAGGATGATATTGTAGTATATATGCAATGTAAGCTTTCTAAGAATTTTGAATATGATAAGATTTTTGAGATGATTATCAGAAGTTTTTGCCATCAATGCCAAAGGGAGAGATTGTTGGCATTATGATAGTTTTGGAGGAGATATGCAGAGCAGTCATCAGTGGATGCATAATTGGTTGTCCTTGATGGCAATGTATTTAGTTATCATGATTACAGTGATCGGTAGGAACTGTACATGATCAATAAAGGGAAGATCAACTATGTATGTTGATTGGAGTTCAGGAAGAACAGTATCAGACACAGATTGTGGTAGCAGTCGAGTTGAGGAAAGATTCAGATGTTGCGATCAGAGATATAGTATGTATATGCTATGTGGAATTCATGATTCCAACCGCAACAATTTATCTCAAGTTTTGATTGAATTATGTTTCTAGTGTGGAGGTAGTTTACCTATCTGATCACTGATTAGAGTTTCATATTAATTTGACTAAGGCGGTGGATCTGAGGCCGACATATTAATTCTAATATTGGTAATACGTTTTGAGGACGACATATTGGATGGTGTTGACACTGATTTCGAGGAGGTTGGCTAATCTTTTGAGCCCACTATGGTGGAAAGTTCTAGGTCTTGTGTGGCCTAATGAAACTTCATATAAGGAGCACCAAATCGTTTGATTTAGGGTTGCGATCGTATTTTCAGATTGGGCGGTCACAAATTGAAGGAGAAGAAATCAATATAGTGTCAAGAAGGAAAGGAGCAGAAAGGATCTGATAGGCAATCAGTGTCATTCTACAAATCAACAATCTTGTTGTTCCCTAACAGTTGCAGCAAGTCAAATCCCCTAATAGGGTGAACTTTAACAAGTTCTTATTTGTAAATCTTTTAATAAGGTAGCTTCTTTATTGAGGTTTGAAATCCTCTAGCGAGGTAGATCATAACTGATCTATTTGTACTCCTAACATTGTACTATTCACTCCTAACAGGGTGAACCCAAAGAAAGGGTATTTGTAGCTCCTAACAGAGCAAACTCATTTACTACAGTATTGGGCTTGTGGGTGTCATCCCCACCATGGTTTTTTCCCTCTAACAAGGGTTTCCACGATAAAATACATGTGTCATGTATGTTAAGGTTGTGGATGTTTGATATTGTTTACTGTTATTTGTTTACTTCAGTTATATGCTTTATGGTTTGGAAGTTGTTAGTGCAGATAATCATATCAGTGGTTGAATTTGTTCATTACCTGTTTGTACTGATTCAACCCCCCCCCCCCTCTCAGTCATAAGATTTCCAACAAAAAGGATATCCTAAGAACAACAAAACANTTACCTGTTTGTACTGATTCACCCCCCCCCCCCCTCTCAGTCATAAGATTTCCAACAAAAAGGATATCCTAAGAACAACAAAACATGGAAAGATCTGAGTGCCCTATTCCTAGCAAATTTTCACTCTTCCTATGCATCAAAAAAAAGTGTAAACAAAAATGTGGGAGACAACACAAGGTAAAAATGAATGAGTAGAATATGACCAACATTTCAAAAATGTGGTCAAAACATTGGAAGAACCTTTTGAACAGAAAAATAATGAATTAGGTGGTTTATATCAAGGTTGACCTCCAACATTAGGGCAACAGTAGGTACAAAAATGTTCCATATATACAAGTGGTTGAATTAACTACCAAGGTAGAATCCCAATCATGGAGACAAGAAAATGTTTCTTCAAGAAAATATGAAATTGGAAAACTTTAATTAGAATTGGAAAAAGTAAAAATGGAAATTCTAGCAAAAGGTCACAAGAGGGAGACTTATCCTCTTTTTAGAAGGAATAATATTTGGTGTAGCTATTGCAAGAGAGGGAGACTTAAGAAATGAGTAGCCAATGATAGAAGGCACACTAAGTAGAAATTGAGAAGGCGCCTATGAAAATAGTTCGTGTGTACAAGGTTCACCTCCAACATTAGGGCAACATTAGGTACAAAAATGTTCCATATATACATGTGGTTGAATTAACTACCAAGGTAGAATCCCAATCATGAAGACAAGAAAATGTTTCTTCAAGAAAATATGAAATTGGAAAACTTTAATTAGAATTGGAAAAAGTTAAAATGGAAATTCTAGCAAAAGGTCACAAGAAGGAGGAGACTTCTCCTCTTTTTAGAAGGAATAATATTTGGTGTAGCTATTGCAAGACAGGGAGAGACTTAAGAAATGAGTAGCCAATGATAGAAGGCACACTGAGTAGAAATTGAGAAGGCGCCTATGAAAATAGTTCGTGTGTACAATGGAATATGTAGACAATGGGATAGGCATCAAGCTAAATTGCCAGATGCTATTAAAAGAAGATCATGATGTGAATCTTGCTATCAAAGAGAATTAGAGATGATAGAGGCATGGCAAGAGCACAAGAATTAGCAAAAGAAGCTTTCTGCACAACAAATCAGGGATTATCCACAAGAAGGTGGTAGGGGAAGCTATTGCAACAATAATAGAGGTGGTCAAGGAAGAGAAGAAGCCAATGGCTGACATACTACTATTATGGAAAACCAGGACACTACACTAATCAGTGAAGCAAATAGGAGGAAAAATTCATTTGTGGATTTTTGCAGTGATAACTCACATGATGCTTTTAGTTGTCCCAAGACCAACGAAGAGCAAGGAATTTTAAAGCCTAAATGCATCATTAGTGCCGAAGTGCTCACAATAATACCAAAAGAAGAGGCACTAAATGTTAGACAATGCATGAAATTTGATACAAACAGTAAATGTAAAATAGGACTTCACATTTAGGAATACAAAGAGAAAAAGAAAAAACTCAAGAGAAAGGCCATTGAGGAGGTCATGAATAAGAAAAATAGAGAAGTAATAATCACCTAAGGAGGGATTGATGCAAGTAAAAAGAAGCAAACACTAGAAGAATCTGATGGAAGCGAAGTTAAAGAAAAATATCCATCTAAAAGAGAGCATGATTTGATAGTAAAGAAATGCAAAGGATTAATTGAAAAAATGCAATTAGGAAGAAAGATGGGTTATTTCTCAGAAAAGCTACCACAAAACTTAAAAGAATTGACAAGTGACAAAAGAAGATAATTTATTAGAAAAACTCAAATCATTGAAATTAAAAGAGTCTAGATCAGAAAGAATAAAAAATTGTGACCAAAACACAGAAGAATGGAAAAAAAACCAGTGTTGCTAAATGTGAAATTAAATGGAAGAAAACAAAGGCTTTACCAGACTTAGAAGCTGACATAAATATTATGTCAAAGAAGTGAGGAAAGCATTTGGTAAGCCAGAACTTCAGGAAATACCTTATGATACCACTCTAGTTTACACATTTTTCATTTTAACTCAAAGTCATACAATAACAAGTTGAACTAGTTCTAAATTGGGCATAATGAAATCTTCGTCAAAAAAAAACTCTGAAAATCTCTATTTAACAAACTCAGTGATTAAATATCGAATTTCCAAATAATTGCAATTTTTAAGTTGTTCCAGAGCAACTTTAATATTCAGTAAATCCAACTCTATTTCTCACACACGGCACGTCGAATCTATTTTTAATCCTTATTTTTTCTAGAATTGTGATTTGAACTGTTATAAAATAAACTGAACAATCCAGGACTGATATCTGTTATTTACTAATCTGTTAGGGCACACATTGGAAATCTTCTTTGTCAGTTGGAAAAGATAATTTATTTATTGCATACTGGTACGGGAGTACATGTTCATTAAAAGTCTAAAGATACTGAAAAAGGTAATTTGGGCCACCTAATATACAAATTCTGAAATAGAATCATACCTACCCTGGTAAGTGGTAAGATAATTACCTCTGATTTGTTGTTCCGAGTTGACCTTTTTTGGTTAGCAGTGGAAGATGTCTCATGTGCTTCAGCCTGCAGCCACAATGCAATCACAATAAGCCTTTGTACAGTATCACGCTCCTCATGCCAAATGGTAGACAGATTGATAACTAAGAGGTGGTATAAAATATTCTTCTCTGACCAAGATTTAGTCTGCTTGTTTTGATGATGAGAATTAACTTGAACTTTGTCTTGTAGCAACAGATTACCTTTTTACGTATGCTAGCAGGTGCTGTTGGATCTACAACCTACAAAAAAATTAGAGTTTTCACTGTAGAAAATTAAGCCATGTATAGGGTATATAATTTCAAATTACTCTTACAATAAAAAATCCCATTAAGCTAGTGATGGCATTTTGTGCTGGTCTCATAGCAAAAAAGTTACCACAAAAACATTAGGCACTTTAAAAAAAATTATTGCAGGTAAGGTGGGAGGATTCCAGGAAAACACAATTTCTTTAAGGTGCTAAGTATTTATTCTTATTCCAGAACACTGATTATAGAACTTTAATAACCATTCTATAAAGAGGAGATACTACAAAAACTTAGTCATTTAAGTATGAGACATTGCAAAAATGGTTAAATTCACATTAACAGTTTGGGTCGAAAGGAAGATGGCAGACGAACTGTATAATGGCAGCAAATAGGGCACGCATGCCCCAGCCCTATGTTCTGGTTTTCTCTGTGCGGGGGACGAGATTTGGTGTTGTTTGAGGGCGACGACTAAGGGACGGGATCCCCTTTTTTGTTTCTGCAGGAATTTGTGAGCTGCGAAGGAGGTTGGAGAGCCGTTGATGGGCATTAGGGTTTCAAGGTAGACACTAACAACTGGTCGAGCCAACGTTTGTTTAGTTGATGATGTCTGTGGGAGTTTATACTGTGTAGGCGACTTGGCAGCTATGGTCTGGGTTTGTTTGTGCCGTGGGTATTGTTGATGTGCGTTTTATGACCCACCAAACAGTACAACAAAATACCGAGGTATCTTATCCTCTCTTGATCAAAGTTCCGTATATGCTAAGATTGCGAGAAGATCATATAGGTCACTCGGACTCCAAGGTTCCTTTCGTGTCAAGTCTTGACCATGGATAAGCTCGGAGGTAAATGTGATTTGCTGAATATCACAAGGGGCCTTACATTTTCAGTCTTGAAAAGATTTGCAATGAAACAGTTTTTTTTTTTAATTTTCAGAATATGCAGAAAGCAAAAGGAAGTAGGGTTCAGAAATTTTAATCTACTCCTAAGGGCAATGATAGCAATGGTCAATACTTCGGTGGACAAATTCCCAATAACCAGGTTTCGCTTCGCCAAGTTATACTACAACTACACGAGAACTAGTGCAATCTTCAAGGTTTATGCAGAGGATTTTCATACCACCACGGACACCATCATGAAGAACAATGTACGCGAATGACAGAAGTTAAGCATATGCAAGAATGAGGTTCAGGCTAACTTTGCACAACGATTTACAATTAGTAAAACGTCAAAAGTATGAACCAAAGGAACTCATCAAAACAAAATCATATTTATCATTGCAATCACAACACTTCATCTAACTTTATCCAACAAATCTAAACTAAATGAGGGAATTATGAAACCAAGCAAGCACTAAAACACATCAAGTATTCACCATGAAACCAACAATGAAAACTTTATTGTCTTAGTAGCTCTTTAGCAACAATCTTAAAAGTTGCTCTTTTACAAATGAGAAGTGAGGCCTTTATATAGGTCCTCGAATACAACGGGTGGCCCGGATCAAACAATAAACGAGGGCCCAAATCATGCCACCTCAGCGCTAATTAGGGTTAGGGCAAAGAAGAAGAAAGAATCTACATTAATGCAAAAGGAATCCACTACCATAGTGGGCAATAAGTACCTATTATGCATGCATGCTCAGAAGGAGAGTGGGGTACAATAAATGACCACTAAGCGTACCCACTATGCATTAAATGCATCTCTCACGGAGTCTACCTTTGACCGCTCTGCTTGAATGCCTGGAATCTTCCCAAAACTGCTTCTAATTCATCTACGCTGACGCTCAGTGTTGATTCCTCCTTGAATTCCAAAGCTACCATAGCTCGTTCAGCTTTTCTCAAGATGTCCTCCCATTCTGGCAACAAATCCTGAGCAGTGTGCATGTCATTCGAGAAAGTGGAGTTCTCAAAGTCATCCCTGGTGAAGAAATTCAATCTAAAGAATTCCTCCAATTTACTCTTCAAGTTGCCTACAGTTATCTCATTTTCATACAACCTTTTTGATACTAGTGATGCGATAGTGTTGGAGATTTCATGCTTGATGTTCTCAGCTATTCCCTTCAATCGAGCGAATTCCTCAAAGAAATGCCCAAACATTTCCTTGGCCATGAGCACTACACCATACCATCGGGTGAAATCATACGCTTCTCCTTCTTTAACGATCCCATGGTCAACTAGTACCTACCTGGGCGTCTCCATCAACTCTTGCAATTTTGTGATCATCTCATTCTGATAAATATGTTCATCCTCCCACGATTCCTCCATGCACTGAATCCAGGAAAGGATGGCTAGTGCCCTGTTGTAAACTCCTACCAAGTCTTCAGCATGCTTGTGGGCCTCATTTTGGATGCCTTCGATCCAAGCCTCCACCCCTTGAGAATTTCTCCTAATTCTATCTATACTCTCTACCGCCTCAGTTGGAATAACCGACGGAGGAACAAAAGATGGACCCTCTTCCCTCACTGGATGAGGGAGGCTGCTAATGTAGTCGCATAATGCTCTGATCTCTCCCTTCTGCCTCTGGTATTTCTCTTCTAATTCCTCATCTTATTTTTGACCACCTGTGTAGAATCATCAAGTTCCTCCAATACCTACTCTCGGGAGGCGTGACCTAAGTCAAACTCGACCATGTTGTATTCATCTGGACTGATTTGATCCTTTGTCTTGCCCACGGCCGGTGTTGCTAGCTGAAGGGTTCTGGATCTGGACTCTCCTCTGACAATCTTCGCGAACCTCTTAGCTTTTCCTTTCTCCTGTGACTGGTTGACCCTGTTCATGATTTCCTTCAATTCGACCACCGGGTCAATCTCCTTTTCCTGACTTCTTTGGAGCCTCTGCCTCACCCGTTCTGGAAAGGTGGCACCTTGATCTTTCTGCACTGCTAGCTGCTCCTGTCCCTGTACTGCTCTTGTGTCGATTTCCTCGGCTCCAGGACTTTCTGCCATCACCTCCAGGGCTGGTGTTTCTATTGCGGGAATCTCCTCTTCAACTGCAGGAATCTCTTCCTCTATTATCCTTCTGAAAAACACACTAAGACTTTCTTCGATGGTAACATCCTGTTCCCTACTTCTTGCTAGCGCAAACCCCTCATTAGCATTGATACTCAATCTATCCTGCACTAACCTTGTCATGCACTAATCTCCTTGCTCTGTTCTTTCCCTTCTGCTTGTTTCTACTTCTTGCCTGGTGAAAGTGCTTATCTCCTGCACACTTGGAGTCCGACTAGGTGAGGATGGCACATCCTCGAACCTCGGTCTCTTTTGTTGTGGCTCTTCAACATGAAGATCCAACCTCCTTTTCGTGTGTGTTTCTTGTGCAACACCCTTTTCCCTTCTGTGTTTTGCCCTCCCTGATGGAATCTCTCCTTCCACTCTTTCTTGTGCAACACCCTTTTCCCTTCTGTGTTTTCCCCTCCCTGATGGAATCTCTCCTTCCACTCTTTCTTGTGCCACACCCTTTTCCCTTCTGTGTTTTGCCCTCCCTGATGGAATCCCTCCTTCCACTCTTTCTCCAGAAGGTTTCTTTGGTCTCTCATCCCACAGTGGTTGATGTCCCAACAACTTGTATGTTCATTCTTCTTTTGATACACTCATTCTGTCAAGTTGTCGCTCAACCCACCACTTTGTGAAGTCCAGGACTAGTTTTGCCAAAGCATCAAGATCTGAAATCTCCTTCCTTTGCCAGTCATAGGGATGAGTAACCCTTTCTTTTTCCGGAGTATACCCTTTCTGAAGCACATTTGAATCTTCCTCTATCTGATCAGGTACGTGAAAGAGTTTGCAAGCTCTGATGATGTTCAAGGGCAATCTGGAGCGCATCATTTTCCTTATCTCATTTTCGTCTACCGCACTGGCCCAAAAATCTTCAAGGTGCGTCCTGTGTTGATACCTTGTACTTGCCATTGACCTGACTTTGTTATAGGGATAGAAATCTGGCCTTCCTAAGTAGAATGATAGATGGAAGAAGTGCAACTCGTCCTGGGATCTTTCAGCTACCTTTAGACATGGGCGCTCTTCAGTTTTATCCTCTCCTATGGAAATTGGGAAATCCAACCCCAACATCCTCTTCCCTTTCTGAATCTTGTCATACACTGTCAGCTACCAAGTGAGTTCCAACAGAACCATCTTGTCAATAGGATATCTTGGGAGCTCGTAAGGTTGTGCTGAAAATCCCTACACTCTGATATAGGAGAAAGTGGGGAACTAAATAAACCAGGCTCTGTATTCCTCCACTAGCTTCATTGCTCCCTCAGATAATCTCATGTGCAACCTTTTCTGCAAAGTCCTCACAATTCACATTGCGAAGGCATCATTGACCCGGACATAATCATTTGTGGCCTGCAAATGCAACTGGGGGTAACACTCATGGAGTTTCAACCGTGAAGTGCCGCTTTCGATTGCTCCCTTACACCGCAATCCCTCATACCTCGTGTTCCGTGCCAACATGTATATGACATAGGAGCTCATATAAAACTTCTAGGATTGCTCCAGGTTCGCCAACTGTTCACTCAAGTTGTCACTGATCATGCCATCCCAGTCCATATGATTGTGCTCTTCAACTACTTGCTCGACAAAGTACCACATCCATGACTTGAACAGATAGGAGTGTGGCATGCCAAAGATTCTGCTCAGCATCATGATCAACTCGCTATACTCCCTGTGAAAATCTAGCCATACCAACTCCTTAGGCAATTTGGAGTGATGGGATCAGTTCTTCCTCAACCACTTGTCATTTATGACATTTTCACAGTATTGAACTCCTGCAGTGAAAACTCTGTGTGCTTGCTCCTTTGTATTTACTACCAACTTCATAGAAGAAGGGATCCCAAATGCTTCAGTGACCGCTGGTGGAGAAAGGTCTGTAATGACGTTTCCATTAGAATCTTTAATTGTCCTGTCTTTTGAATTGAAGTGCTTGGCGCATTCCACAATTAGCTCAAAATGTTGAAAGGTCGGAAGAAATCCAGCTGCAGCCACAATTCCACTGTTTACAATCCAGGTGGACAAATGGGTTGGCTGATGATCTTCATACCCAAACATCCTCCTGTGAAACTCAATCATGTCCAGGCATCCGAGGTTGGTATCTCAAATTTTTGCCCATTTTGAAACAATCTTGGACTCTAGAAAAAAGCTTCCCTGCTCATTTTTTATCAACTGCTTCCTTGTCATGCTCGTTCCTCTTGGCTCCGCCATTCCTGTAAAACAAAAATCAAAACAAACATAAGAATTGTGCAGGAAAACGAAAAAGCAGACCAAATTCTCAAAAAGGAGAAATTTTTTGAAAGCTGTCAAATTCTTCATTCTTTCCTTCAGAATTGGATTCTCTCTTTCAAGGAGCTATGCTTTTCCACAAGCTTTTCCAACTTACTGAAAAATTCCTTCAAAACCTGGATTTTGAAACCTTCACGCTCTTTGAAAACAACGAATTTCTTGCTACTTGGAAACTTTCTCTCTCCTAAAGAATTTTGCTCAATTTTTGAAAAAAGCCTCGCTCACATCCTCTTGATTCCTAAAAACTTCTCTTCAACTTGTTTATCTGAACTTGTGATGATCAAATGAGAGAGAGAGCCTTCATATATAGACTGAAACCCTGAAAAAACTGCTTTAAAACTTGTAGACTAATTTTAGGAAGCTGCCAATTAAGACGAAGATTCTCTCCCGAAAACACCACTTGTCTTTGTTTTTCTCCATGTTCACAAAAATCTTGCTAATTTGAGCGCTTTTACATCTTGAGGAAGTTTTATCTAATTTTGATTTTAAATATTGAAAAGAAAGAATGAATTTCAATCACTCCTATCAATTTTTGGGGGGATTTTGAACATGTTTCAAGATTGTTTGAGCATTCCTAACATTTGCCAGTGAAATCCTTCATTCATTTAACCAATCTTTCATTTCTCTAGACTCTTCACCTTCTGAATGTTTCAAGCTTTAGCGACCCTCATGTTTATTTCTAGGTGCCTCTTGTGTACCTCTATTGTTCTCTTAGACACATTTATGTTCCCCTTCGCGCAACTCTTCAAGACCGTTTCTTCAAGCTCCCCAATAACATTTTATTTTATGCCAAAATGGGAGGGGCTTCACAAAAGATTCAAAACTTAATAGAATTAGAGAGAAACCCAAAAAATTAGAATAAAAAAAAGGCAGGCACTTAATCTCGGTCGGGAACTTGGTCAAAACTCATCACTTCCCATCCAGATTTGGAAGGTCCAAGGAGACGGAGCTAGAGCTACTGAGAAACAAAGCCCAAAAAGGGCCAAACGAGCGAAAAGATAGGGGTCCCATCCTTGATGGGCAATGTGTGATTAGGTCACAACAGGTATTTTCCTTTTGGGTTTTCTTTTTATCATGGAGAATCAAGGGATATCCCCTTCTCAGGTTGCCTCTGGTGATCTGGTAATAGCAAACTCGTCTTCTTCAATGGATGCAAGCGATATGTTGCACTTAGGCAACTCCCAGTCTGGGGATGGGTTTTCTTCTTCAAAAGGGACTTTTCGAATTAAAAAGGTGAATGGTTGTTTGGAGAGGTCCCAAGAACACCATGTTCCAGTTATTCAACCTGAACAAGTTTCAGATGATGTTTCATATTGGTGCAACCATGCTCTCATATGAAAATTTATGGGTCTTCGCCTTTCATTGCTTGTTTCGCCTTTCATTGCCTGTTTTGGAAAATCAAGTTTGGAATTCGAAAGGAGACATGGAAATACTTTTGGCGGCTAATAGTTATTTTCTAGTAATTTTTTCTAGCATGATGGATAGGAATAGGGCTTTTGAAGGGGGCCCTTCAATCAAGTGGGCCTCCTTATCAAACCTTGGCATGTGGACTTCAACTCTGTTGAGGAGCTCCCCTCGCAAGCACCTGTGTAGATCAGGTTGCCACGGCTTCAGCTACAGTTCTGGAGGGAAGACATCCTACACTCAATCTCATTGCTTATTGGAAAACCTGTGGGTTCAGCTACACAAACTCAAGACTAAAAGGTGATTTCTTATGTGCGAATTTGTGTTGGAGTTGATTTAAATAACCCATTACCAAACTCTATGGAAATTTTATTTGAGGTGCTCTTCCTAAATCTACAACTGGATTACAAGACTATGTTATTTAGATGCAGAATTTGTCATGAATATGGTCATTTACTGTAATGTCCCCATTTTGAGCGAGCATTGGAGTTAGTGGATTTAGCCTATCATTGGGTCCTTGTAGGCTAATACCGGTGATTAGAGGACCCTATTGTAGGTTGTGGCCCCATTTTGAGGGACTTACTATTTATAGTAAGTCAACACTTGGTTCCATGGAGCTCAGATGATTTGAAGGAGTTATATGATGCTCTCAGATTTTATTTCCGGCTTCCGGTTTGGGCTCTAAGATTCTTGGAGGGAGTGTCTATTTTTAGTAAGTCACCCCATCAGGTTCATTCATCATATTTCATCATCAGGATCACTACTGTGCTGTCAGATTTTGATTCTGATACTTCCTCAATTGTGTTCGCAAGACAGGTGAATTATGATTATTATTTAATTAAATCTGCTAAGGTTGCTATTTTTATTGGGATTGTATTTTGGGCATCTCAGTGTTATAGCTCGTTGGAACTGGGTTGAGAAGTTTTAAATCCTGAGCTCATAAAACAAGGACCTTATGTGTCAGAATATTGTTATTTTAATGAAAGGGTCTCTTTTCATCATTAAAGTGGAAAGAAATATAATAGTTTATTATATTTCAAATGTGCACATAAAGCGTAGTCTTTATGTAAGTAAAATGTGTGATTAAGAAGCTAGGGTTTGATTTCTTGTGGAGAGATTATAAAAGACATGGAAAAGAAATCGAATGCATTATTCATTGTGTGATTCATTAATTCTTGTTAGGGTTCGAAATATGGAGACAAGGGTTTGGGAAAAACTTGTTGATTGAATTGGGAATTCAATTCAGTGTTTCAATCACTTTGAAATGGTGAAATATTCCAGCGAATTGTGCATTATTTTCAGCTACATTCAGTGGTTGAGAGTGTGATTAATGAGGAGTGAATTTGTATTGCGTAAGGGTTTGATATCAGCTCATTGCTGGGCGTGGACAGTTATTATTGCAACCATCTTCTCTTCTTCAGCCACGGCCAGTCAACTTAGTAGCCGCTATCACTTGTTGGGGCTGCGGCTAGTTAGTATGAAACTGTGGAGAGCATTTGCAGGTTTTTATTTTAATTTAATGATTTCTTTCATGAATGTAATTGTTACATATTGCAAAGACTTTTCAATTAGAGTGGAAAGGTGAATTATAGATTTCGAATGGAATATGAATAGCTATTTGAGTTAAGTTGTTTGTGATGCATTTCAA
>MU225916.1:339203-358109 GCA_018584345.1 Thuja plicata
CCAAATATGTGAAGGAAATATTGAAGACTTTCAAGATGGAAGACTGTAAGCCAGTATGCACTCCTATGATAACAGGAAGCAAGCTTTCTAAAGAAGATGATTCCGCAGCAGTTGACAAGACATTGTACAAATCTATGATTGGAAAACTTATATATCTCACTCAGTCTAGACCAGACATATCTAATGCAGTTGGCATTGTTGGAAGCTTTGCAGTTGAACCAAAACAGAATCACCTAATGGCAATAAAGAGAATATTCAGATATCTAAAGGGAATTATAGACTATGGTTTATGGTATCCTAAATCAGAGAATGTACAACTTCATGTGTATACAAATGAAGATTAGGCAGGTTGTATTGATGACAGGAAGAGTACTTCTAGAGGAGCAGTATTTCTTGGAGATAGGTTGGTTTCTTGGGTAAGAAAGAAGCAGAATTGTGTCTCTCAGTCGACAGCAGAAGCTGAATATGTTGTAGCAGCATTGAATTGTTCAACAATGGTCTGGATCAAGCAGATGGTTAAAGATTTTGGTATACAGGTTGATTATCCTATTGTTATTCACTGTGATAGCACCAGTACTATCAACATATCCAAGAATCCTATGATGCATGCAAAGACAAAATACATTGAGATCAAATACCATTTTCTTAGAGAAAAAGTTGCAGATAATGAAGTAAAATTGGACTATGTGAGCACCAAAGAACAGTTGGTAGATATTTTCACAAAGCCTTTATCAAAAGATACTTTTGAGTATCTCAGGGAGAAGTTGGGATTAATTCCCTCTCCTGAGTCTAATTAGATTAAGCAGCAAGTACATCAGTCCACAGTGACTGATGAATGGTTGGCTACTCTACTTCTGGAGTAGTACCTGTGCCTAATTGTTTATGGCGCCCTTTGCCATTGATGTCAAAGGGGGAGTATGTAGTAAGGGGGAGCATATACTCTAGGGGAGTATATAACCATGTAACTTAAAAACACAGATAGAGGAGCTGCAGTAGTGTAGAGGAATCTTTGATGAGGATATTGAGAAGATTGTAAAAAGAAAGAAGACAACATGTGCTGAAGATGTTTTTAATATCACATGTTGCCATCAATGTCAAAGGGGGAGATTGTTGGAGATTTACTTCTGGCAGCTAGTTGATTGTATGTTTGTCATTGATGACAACATATAATATACAGTAGTGTTCTGTATGTACTTATCAAAATGATGCTATTAAGCCTTGTGCGGTTATATTCTTGTTTTAGACATGATGTTTATGTTTTGTTCATACACGCAGACTCTGATATAAAGTTTCAGTTGTGTTGTGTAATTCTGTTAGTGGCAGTTACAGCTTCTGGAGTTTGTATGTATAGAGCCGACGTATTACATTAGTTCTTGAGTTGCGCCTATCTTTAGGATATGCATGTGTATATTCAAGATTAGTTATGATTTGAAGATAGTTATCTAAAGGTGCCAAACGTGTTTCAACAAGATTGAAATGTTAGAGTTAATTTGGTGAGGCTGACTTTGTGAAGCGTCTCGTCTATTCAGTTTATATTGCGTAGTTATAATTATGCTTGTGTGGTTAGTTAAGCCAACAAGGATGTTATGAAGAGTTTCCTAATAGGTCCCATGATCTCATACTTTGAGGAAGATACTTATAGTAGTTCATTTGTGGAACACTAAGTGTGAATGATAAGAAAAGAGATAGAAAAAGTATAGAGCAGAATATCAGTGTGTTTCATTCATCAAGGATCTATGTGAAGAAGCGGTAGAAGATTACAATACATTGGAACTGATCAAGACAGCAGGTCTACTCTACAGTTCATCATCAGATATAGTGCATATCTGTTCTATAGAAGGTTGTAGCCTTCACCATTGAAGCAGTGAGCTTTTGGACAATGAGTCCTCACCCTTAACAAGGTTATTTGTAAAAGACTCCTAACAGGGTCAGACCCTTAACTAGGTCACTATACTTATTGTATTGTAAAGAACAACTCCTAACAAGGTTGCAAGATCTTCTAACAGGGATTATTATAAACAAGTATAGTTCATTGTGGGTGTTAATAAGAGTAAAGAATTAAATTAGTTGATAACTGATTCACCCCCCACTCTCAGTTATCCTTTGGGACTATTCTAACAATACACACATGCACACATGTGTATATACACATGTATATATACATGTGTATATATACAGATGTATATATACATGTGTGTATATACATATGTATATATACACACATGTGTGTATATACACACATGTATACACATATACACACATTTGTGTACATATACACACATACACACATGTGTTTATACACACATACATGTGTGTGTATACACATATGTGTGTATATACACATACAAGTGTGTATCCATGTATACACATATACACACATGTGTATATATACACATACATACATGTGTGTATACACATATATACACATTTATGTATATATACACACATACATGTGTGTATATATACACACATATACACACTATACATATACACAAGTGTGTATCCATGTATACATGTATACACACATATGTATACACATATACACACATGTGTATATATATACACACATACACACATTTGTGTATACACACACACATATATATATATACACACACCATACATGTGTATATATACAGACATATACACACATGTGTGTATAAACACATACACACACACTAGACATGTGTGTATATATACACACATACATGTATGTATATATACACACATGTATGTGTATATATACACACATATGTGTATATATACACATACATGTATGTATATATATACATGTGTATATATACACATGCATATATACACACATGTGTATATACACACATGTTTATATATACATCCTTATAGCAATATAATATACATCTTTATAGTCAGGGATCCCACAAAATATTAAATTTGCTTTTGAAAAAATTGGAATTGGAATTTGAAATTCCAATTCCACCTATTTAGGTGGAAGATGGTATTCCCATTTTGGGGGCAAAATGAGAATTTCGGAATTCCAATTCCATTTTTTTTCAAGGACCCAAACATGGAATTTGGCATTATCCAGAATTAGATAATGCCAATTTCGGTCCAATTCCTGCTGCCAAACGGGCCCTAAGGTAAATCAAAATTGACATAGTCATATCATAATGAAATATTCTATTGAAAATCAATCATATAGAAGTGATTCAATGGACACTAAAAATTTATAATCTTTAGTCTTGAGATTTGTTAACTTTCTTAGTGGTTGCAATATAGTCATATCATAATGAAATACCCTCTTGAAAACCAACCATATAGAAGTTGATTCAACGAACACCACATGTTCATAATCTTCAACCCCATTGTCAAGATTTGTTAGCTTTCTTAGTGGTTATGGATCATCATGAAATAAAGAGGGGATTTGCATCATCCAATGTCTTAAATTATCTCTACATAAAAGTCTTGTGTCATGAGCAAAACTAAAGTTGCCAGTGTGTGCATTATAATTCCCTCTCTATAAATGCGTTTGATTGTAAAAGTCTTTTGTTTGTTGACGTAGGTTCAAAAATGATTTTTCAATTTTGTTGATTTTCAAATTCTCAATCCTTTTTTTCTTATTGTATTTATAGAAATATGAGAGTACCTTCTATTTGCACCTTCCTTTTGTGAAGGTGTGAACAACTTTGTAGACCTAAAAGGAGAATCATAGCTTCTATTTTTATTTTTTATTCTCTATCTAAGATCCATCTTCATGGTCTCTCATAATACAAGTAAACTCAAAGATACTTGAATTGCCCCTAAAAACCCTACCAAATTTAACTTGCATACTACTTAAAATGTTTAGTTTATTAAATAATATAATACAAATTTTAATTTTTAATTGGTAATTATTTTATTGTATTTATATTAACTAATAAGAATTTCTAGATTTGATTGTGTTGTAAATTTTTTGCATCGACGTTTCGAATCACACTCTATGATCCATCATCAGGATGAGCATAAGAGAGCACAAGGAAAAATGAATAAAGTTGCAAACCTAAGCAGGTTAAAAAGGTCCTTTTAACCTACTTAGGTCTACAACTTTATTCATTTTTCCTTGTGCTCTCTTATTGCTCATCTTGATGATGGATCACGGAGTGTGATTCGAAACGTCAATGCAAAAAATTTACAACACAATCAAATCCAGAAATTTGTATTAGTTATTATCATGGATTGTGGAAATATATTCCCTTTGATTTATATTATTTATTTTTATGGATATTTTAAAAATTATTGTATATAAATTTTTAATTTTGGTTTCAAAAATTGTCAATAATTAGTTAAATACACAAATTACAACCCAACAATAAATATTTTCAAACACTAATTTTAAAAATATATAAACTATAATATAAAAATAAAAAATTATAGAAAAAGCTTCAACTTTTCTTAAATTTAATATTTAAGTTGTTTTTCTTAAAATAAAAATAACATTAGATAAAAAAAATTGAATATATAAATTTCATTGCAATAAAATTCATATTATTTAATTCTTTTTTATATAAATAAGAGGCCATAGCTAAGAAAATTTTATTATTAATAATAAGTATATGTTGCTACTAAAATAATAGGGCTTTGAAATCCCTAGATATCACCATTTTTCCTATTTAACAATCCTAACTCATGCAAACCAGAGGGTTTTCCAATATCATCAACCAATTTTCAAAACCTACCATGTCCCTCTAAACTACTAGCAAAAAACTCCAATTACCAGATTAGCATTCTTACGATTGTCTTGATAATGTCTATGGAAATTATAAATAAAATAGAATAAACAAAATATCAACTATTTTTCAAACATTCACGAGGATTCAACAGCTACTTGTTATGCCCTTGAAGAAAGGTTTGCTCCCAGATCCCACTCTAGTAGGGGGTCCTACCTCCTGCCCTTCTTGCGTTGCTCCCATTGATGATAGTGCTCCTTCTTCAAACTAGGAACTGACTCTTCCAATTAGGGCCATAGGTTTCAGGAGGCCACCCTATTCTTCCTCATCTACATCTCTCTCTCTTCTACCTCTGAGGAGATTTCACTCCCCAAACCATCAAGTCAAGCTCATCATATTTGTACTTAAATACCCATTCCTTTGTCTTGTCTATCCTATTCCCAATCACTTTCCCCAGCATGTCAGTGATGCCTAGCACTTTTGAGAAAGTTTATGCTTCTTTGCATGACAATCTCTCTCCAAAATTTGTCTTCATATTCCCAACTAGTGAGGATGAAAAATCTTCTAATTGGCCCTTCATATCCCCTCCATTGCGTCTTAACAAAATGGTCAAGAAACCCTCTTCCTTCTTTCATAACCAAATCATAATCTGATGGAAAAGGAATAGTTAAATTACCATTAATATTGATGATGGAATCATGAAGACCCTCTAAAAATTTCTTCTCAAAAAGCCCATTACAAATCTCTTCCGCAACCACTTTCTTAGCTTCTATCCCTTGCCACAAGGATAGAAGCTAAGAATCCTAAAACAATGTTCAAGTCCAGCGTATGCATGTGGTCTGTATGTATGAAATTTTTCCATAAAATCATTTCAATAGCATGGACAATCAACCTATGTTGATACTTATTAGTTTCTTTAGTCCTCTTGTCTATTACGGTTCATACAAAGGATGTTTGTTTATTGGGAGAAGAGAGTATAATAAGGAAATCCATCTTTGGCTACTTCTCACTTTGAGATGATAGTATCAAGCCAAGGATGGAAATGTCTACCAAAGGAGTAACCTGGAGATAAAATATGAAGGAAGGAAATGCCTGCAGAAGGAATAGCCTAGAGATTAAATGGGAAATTAAGTAATGCCTCAGTTTTGTATTTAATTTTATGCTAGTCTTTAAAGGAACTAAGAGGGGGGTGAATCAGAACACCCACAAAACTGAAACACTTCGTCAATAGCTTCCAAAATAATCAATATGCAAAAGAGAATATTACATCGGAGCTAAGCAAATAAACCATTCACACAAAGCAAACTCAAGGCACAAGATTTTTCCCGTGGAAACCCTTCTTAGAGGGAGAAAACCATGTGTGAGATGATACCCACAAATTTCACTACTGCACCAAAGAAATCTGCCCTGTTAAGAGCAATTAAAAGAACCCTGCTAAGGGCATACCCAGTTAAGAGTATATTTAGCTTGATTATAAGCTAATATAAGTCTTGTTAAGAACTACCTTGTTAAAGGATTTCAAACTCCTTCTATGATTCACCTTGTTAGAGGATTTATACTGAAAAAATCATGTTAAAGATCTTGCTCGCCCTATTAAGAGTGACCTTGTTAAAGGATTTCAACTGCAAACCTATTGAAGCTTGCCTTAAGATGGACCCAAGAGTAAATGATATGATTATGACACTTCATGTCTAATAGATCCACTTTAGTTCTGATCACAACATCGCCTTAAACATCAACTCTCCTTTCTTAAACTTTACACATTCACAATTACTCATCACATCATTCCCTAAAACTTGATTTCATCCTTATTTTATAACAACTTGTCCAAGTCGGCCTTTGCCCTGAAATTTTTTACCCACCGACATAAAAATCAAATCCAATCATGCCAAAATGCATTGGTTAACTCAATAAAGTCAACATAACATTAACCAAGTTGTAAATAATCATTTACAAAAATTAAATTGACCAGTTAGCTGATCTAACTGAACTCACTCTCCCTGTCTCCTATTCTTCTTACCAATGTCACTTCAATCTTCAATAACTCGCTCATTTCTTCAATTTAACTAATGTGGTCACACATATAGCTAGATATGCCTTTGTAGATGATAAATGCATGATCGTACATCTTAACTCAATCTCTAACTCCAAATATGGTTGCATGTATCTCGCATACTATCTTCTTCCTGGTTGACTGAACACTTAGTCATTTCTCCAATTAGATCCTTCAACACCATCGGTAAAATTGATCTCATGCCTCTAATAGATCTTGTTACCAGCAATGAAAACATTACAATACAATATCATGATAAAAAATCAAATCACCTTCATCAAATGCCAACAATCTCCCCCTTTGGCATTGATGACAACACTTAGAAAAATAAACAAAAATTTGCTAAGTGTCTAACTATTGCATAAATGAAAAATATATTATATTGCAAAGCAACAAACTAATTCTTGATAGCTCAATAGCTCCCCCTAGGAATTACACACATGTATATTATTCCCTTAACCATTACATTACATTTTTTATGGACTTAGCCAAATTTCATCCCTATACATTACTCCCCCATTAACAAAAATGACAAAGGTATTACAAAAAGTGTCAAATTTTGAATAATGTAAGAGTAGAAACACCTAAATAAATTCTACTAAAAACATCATTGAAGGTACCCTTCAAAATTTGTAGATCATTGTCCCAAGTCTTCAATAAATTCTCCATAATGGCTATTTGTCCACTTAGCAAAAATGCTAATTCCTCTAAACCATCAACTGTGCACACATCTAGAAATGCTATGGCCTTCTCAACCTCCATCACACCATGTTGCAAAATGTCTAACTTGGGAATCAACAAACTCTATAACTCAATCAAGTTAGCTATCCCCTTGTCATGTTCATTCCTATTTGATTTCAACTTGTTTATATTGCTAACCTTAGCACCAAAGTTAGTAGCAGGATCATGTATAGGATCAAAATTTGAAACAAGCAACCTAAGCTCCTATTGAGATTCACATTTTTCTCTCTCTAAATCTTTCAAAAACTGGAAAAAGTTAGAGATAGATTTAAGAGTCTTACCACCTTCATTTAATGCATCCTTTAACCTATTGACAACCAAAGTAAGTGTTTTGTTGTTTGTGACAATTGACCGTGATAACTTCTCTGATCTCTTCTTCTCATATTCCTTCACTGCTCTCAAAATTGCAGCATCCTCTAAAATTTTCATTTCCTCACTGGTAGTAGTGACCAAATGGGCTAGTTACTCTATCGGTGTGGTAGTCTCATCATACTTCACATTTCTTAATAAATCTAAAAGTAAATCTCTGGCAGTGAGAATTACCAATGCTTCTTGCTCCATCCTTTTCTATTTATCCTTTGACTTGATCACCATAGAAAAGTCTATCATCTCCTTAGGGCTCATAGTGCTTAAGTCAATCTTTCCCTTAATCAATATATCATCTACATCAATGCTTAACTTGGATTGAAAGGAAAGTGTTACATTTTCCTGATTTGGTTCCTTCTCTATAGTTTCCTCCTCGTGTTATTGTTTACCTTGTATGTCAACATATGTAGCCTCCTTTTCTTTTACATTTTCTTGTTTTTAATCATCTATTGAAACTCTATTTTGTGTATCATCGGTCATATCCTGACCGGTACCCATGTTTACTAGTTCTTCTTCTTTGTGTTCCTTATGTATATCTTGTTGCTCATGTGAATCATGTTGATCTTGTCTATCCATGTTCTCATCCTGTATCTCCATGGAAGGGATATCTCGAGTATTGTCCATCTCATCTTAGAGCTCCCCAAGCGTGACCTTCACACCGTCAATAGTAAATCCTTCATCAATTTGAGTCACCACTAGATCACCCTCTTTTTCTTTCACTGATTCCTCTTGAACATCCATGTCAATTTCTTCACTCTTATCCTTCACTAGACCTAATTGTCATCTTAGAATCTCTTATGTTTCATCATGCATCGATTCAGTCTCCCCAACTAATGGCTTTGTAACTCTTGCTCTTGTTCTAAATAAAGATATTACCTCTTTGATCTTATCATCTATTTCTTCCTTAGATGAGTCAGGTAATAGGCTCAGTATAACATACTTTACTATTTCTTTTTCCTTTACAAGTGTTTCCTTCCATCTTGCATCAATTTTATCATGTAAAACATTAGGAATTTTTCCTTGTAGTTGGACTAATACTTGACTTTGCCTATTCATGCTTGCAACTAAAACATCCTCAACTTTCTTCTGATATCCCTCGTCAAGTAAGTGCTAATACTTATTAACTCCAATAAGTATCCCATATTTACTAACATTTTGAATGATTGAGTTGACAATAACTACTTTGCTTGATTTAGAATTAACAATCTTAGCAGTGGGGGAGCCTACCAACTCTTATTTCTCGCCTTTAGCCTTTAGTTCCTTCTGCTCTTTCTCAAATTTTGTCTCTTCACTTTCTTCATCAGCAACTTTTACAAACCTCTTTGCCTTTTCTTTATTTATTTTTCCTGTCACCTTTATTGTTCTCTGCGTGTCCTTGACTGATGTAGCTTTAAGCTTAGCACTCTTTACTGGTTTCTTCTCTTGTGTTTTGGTAGGAGAAGAAGGTTTCTCCTTCTTGACTTTTGTACCACTTCTAGTTTGCCGATCGGTTGGGGTACTACCGGTTGCACCAACAACTTCAACATCTGCTACACTAGATGTACCAGCTTGCTCTATAGTGTGTTTGGCTCTTACCTTCTCAATTTGTTCCTTTGTGAAACCTTTCTGTATCATGAATTTCTCAACGTTCTTCTTCACCTTTCTTTCAATAGCATGTTCCATTAAATCCTTGTGCACTTTAAGTGACTTCTCTTCATATGTCCCAAACCTTGGAGTATTGGGATCTATCAGTTGAGCCAACAAATTCTCTGCATAAATAGCCAGAATGTCTTTGTCCACTTCATAACCCATAAGCATCACCCATGAGGTCCTTGGCTCAACTAATTCCATCAAATAAGTGTTTGTATCTACCATGAAGAAAATGGTATCCTTATACCTTTCAGTAATTTTTGTTGATATCATTTCCTTCTCATGCATTTTCTTCTAAAATTCTTTAAGGTAACCCCATACATTGATAGTGAAATTATTTCCTAAGAGTTTCATATAATTATTGATTTGAATGAAATTTGGAGTATCCATCAACCATGTAATGTTACCAATATGAGGGAACATGTTTTGAAAAAATAAAAACAAATACATGATCACCTAACCATACTTGAACTTTTGCCTCTTGTCCTTTTTTTAATCTTTTCTAGATTCAACAGTAGTTGCTCTCTTATAGCTTCAGCCAAATCAAAGTCTTCATTTTTCTTGATCATCATGTGGGTTGTATGAATAGCACCACGGGGTATACTATTCATCTAACTAGAGTGATACACCTTGTAGCCAATAACCATAGATGCATACTTTACCTCTTCATCTGAAATATCATTCACAGTCATAGCACGACCATCCCACTTCGATTTTGTCAATCTGATCACTTCTTTAGGAATAGTGTGAAGAATGGGCACACCACCGGTTGTACATAGACCGATTACAACATGGCTTGCCTCCTTTGTTATTTTATGTGGTCAATCTAACCACATGAACTAGTCATGAATTCTTCTCAGAACCTACCCAACTTGATCATTTTCAAATTCATTAGGGTAACTAACTGTGTGATGAAAACCTTTATTGGTGATGTGTTTCTATTCATCCTTCAACACTAAGTTATCCTCACATAACTTCTTATATTGTTTATGTATTGCCCCTAATCCTAGGTCTTCCGGCTTGCAATGAATAAAAGCTCTAACATCTTCTATATGTAGAACACCATAGGGGATGCTAGTTAGGGCACCCGATGGGTCATTTTCCATCAACTTGAATGGATGTTTCTTAAACTCTGGTCATGGCCTCTCAGTAATATCAATCAAATTAGGAGTAGTCATCTTAAATTTTCAACCAGAAGAGCGTATATAAGATAAATACCTCAAATAGTTCCCAACTAGGGTTCTTGTAGAAGAACACGACAACCCCTGATTGATTTTCTCTTCCAAATCAACATAAACAATCTCTCCTTATCACTTGAATCTCTGCAAATGGCTCAAACAATGCTACTTTCGCTCCAAAAAACCTTTCAAAAATTGCAAGGTGAAAATGAAATCCAAAATAGCTTTTTTATCTATATTTTCATGCGTATATTAAATGCACTTACCGATAGAACTTACCTTTTCAACGTTTAACCCAAAAACTCATTACCAATTATCAAAACACCATGTAATTTATCAAAGCTTCATAGTACATTCCAAAATTCCTTATTACATCTTAAAATGCTGATAGATCTTACCCTACACCTACAGGGGGTCTGAAGATGGATTCAACAATACTTGATCCCCCTAAGCCACATGAAGGCTTAGTTTGATGATGAATTCTCCACACCCAATGGAGATATGGATTCCTTCTATGTCTTATCATCTTCCTTATTCTTCCAAATCTTATTCATCTCTTTCCTGACCTCTTCTACATTCATAATCTACTTTTCTTTCTGATTGCTTGACTAGTTTATCAATTGGGTCCTTGACCTATAGTTCTTTACTAGATGTCCAGTCTTGTGACAATGGAAACATGCCATACCAGTTGATCTCCATGGTCCAGCATTACCTCTTTCAGATCTCATTCTGCAATTCATAGTCATGTGTCCATAGTTACCACAGATTGAGCATGTGACATTTAATTGCCTTGCCCTTTGGCAAGGTCTTTCTCGGTTCACTAGTGACCTTTGATTGTTCACTTTTGAATTGTACTCATCATCTTTGTGACCATATATTTTACAGTTGTAACAGTAACCATCAAAGCTACTAGATCTACTACTAGATCTAGATCTACAATCATGAGAAATATGTCCATACTTATTGCAGTTGTAACAATATCCATCAAAAGTGGTAGCTCTATTTGCAGACGTGCTTCTACATACATTTGCAGTATGAACTACCTTATGAAAAGTGAAACATATAGGTTTGTAGGCTTTCTTACCAAAATTTCTTTGTGTTACCTTTGGTGGAGACTTTCCTTCTTGCTTGATCTCCTTTATTCCAGAAGATTAACCAAATTCAAAAGTAGAATGACTGATATATCCAAGACCTATGGTCTCTTTACTCCTTCTTTGATTCCTTAGCTGTTCATCAAGTTTTGAAGTACTTTAATTGAATTTCTTCAAAAAATCATTAGCAGTATTCAACTCTTCTTTTAATTTCTCATTCTCCCTTAGGGATTTTCCATTTTCTTCATTTGTATCATGCAAATGTTCATACAATGTACTAACTTCTTGTCTTGACTTGAAAATTTCATTCTCTACAGGTTTTAGAGCTTTATCCTTGGCCTTTAGGGCATCTTCTGCAGCTTTCCTTGCATCCTCTGCAGATCTCCTTGCCTCTGACTCTTCACACATTCTGATTGATTGGGCTTCAATCTCTCTCTTAAGGTTTTTTCTTATATTTATGCATTTTTTCATTCTCCATATCCATGGCTTCTAAGGTTTCTTTAGATTCATCATATCCACTTTGTTCTAACGATTTCTCAGTGTAGTATTGACTCTCACTTAATTGTTCAACAAGATCTTGTCTTTTAGCTCTTGACTGCTTTAGTTTATTCTTTAATTCCTCAATGACCATTTTAGCTTCTTTGAGTTTCTTCTTGTGCTTCAACAAACCCTCCATATTTTCCTTAAGGATCCTACCTGATATGTTAGGATTTTTCAAGGGAGCTAGGCTCTAATATTAATTGTTAGTCTTTAAATGTATTGAGAGGGGGGTGAATCAGTGCACCCACAAAATGGAAACACTTATTCAATAGCTTCCACAACAACCAACATGTAAAATATAATATTACATAGAAGCTAAGCAGATAAACCATTCACCCAAAGTAACTCAAGACACGAGATTTTTCCCATGGAAACCCTTGTTAGAGGGATAAAACCACATGTGATATGATAACCACACATTTCACTAGTGCACCAAAGAAATCTACCCTGTTAGGAGCAATTACAAGAACCATGCTAAGGGCATGCCCGGTTAAGAGTATCTTTAGCCCGATTAGAAGCTAATATAAGTCTTGTTAAAGAATTTAAAACTCCTTCTAAGAGTCACCTTGTTAGAGGATTTATAATTCAGATCATGTTAAAGATCGTGATCACCCTATTAGGTGTGACCTTGTTAAAGGATTTCACCTGCAAACCTGTTAGGGCTTGCCTTGAGATATACACAAGAGTAAATCATCTTATTATGACACTTCTTGTCTGACAGATCCACTTCAATTTTGATCACATGGCCACCTTAAACATCAACTCTCCTTTCTTCAACTTTACACAGTCACAATTACTTATTGCATGATCACATCATTCCCTAAAACTTAATTTCATTCTTATTTTATAACAACTTGTCCAAGTCGGCCTTTTCCCTAAAATGTTTTACCCACCGACATAAAAATCAAATCTGATCGCACCAAAATGCATTGGTCAACTCTATAAATTCAACACAACATTAACCAAGTCATAAAAAAATCATTTACAAACATTAAATTGACCGGTTAGCTGATCTAGCTGAACTCACTCTCCTTGTCTCATGTTCTTCTTTCCAGTCACTTCAATCTTTAATAACTTGCTCATTTCTTCAATTTAACTGATGCAGTCCTATATATAGCTAGATATGCCTTTGTAGATGATAAATGCATGATCACACATCTTAACTTGATCTCTAACTCAAAATTTGGTTGCTTATATCTCGCATATTGTCTTCTTCCTGGTTGACTTGTCACTTAGTCTTTTCTCCAATTAGATCCTTCAACACCATTAGTAAAACTGATCTCATGCCTCCAATAGATCATGTTTCCTACAATGAAAACACCACAATACAATTTCATGATCAAAATGTAGATCACCTTCATCAAATGCCAACATTTTAATACCTTACTTGTAACTTGGAAGTGAAGCCATCCATATGTAATAAATGAATGTTGGTTGGAAATATAAATGACTATCTGATCAATATGCTCAAAACTTTTTTTATTTTCCCTATAATGTTTTTGGTGAAATTGATGCAATAAGAGATCTATCATCGTTAATGGAAATAATCCTCATATCTCCTATTACTAATAAATAAATAAATAAAATCACATGTCACTCCCTATCTACGAATTATTTGTTTTACATTAATTTAATCATCTTGTCCATACTGCTCACCCTTCATTTATATGGTTTGGTTAATGATTAATCATCAAAAAAACATGCTTACCCTGGTATAGTTAACATCGGTTTCCACCTCTATATTAGTGATGAGATGTTCCTTATTTAAAATATGCTTCATTTTATAATTTCCATAAAATTGAATGTTTATAGGAAAAAGACTTCAATAATTGCCCATCCTCTCTAACCATTATGGTTATTAATTATTTCAACCAACCCCTCATATATTTATTATATAGACTATTTGAAGTCTCCATCAAAGACCTTTTAGCCATTATATATTCAATCTATCCCTTTGACCGTTGTGATTTAAAATCACTCTACATGTCCTTATTATCATGATGTTTCAAACTTTGTTGATTTAAATTTCTTTAAACTAGGCCTACTTCCCATATGAGGTTAAAAACTATCATTATGATGAATAGGACATATATAACATGTCTAAGGTTTATCATATAATATAGTCAATTCGATCTTTCCTTGTTTTAAAATTTAAACTTGGCGTTGATGCTCTAGGTCATTGATAATTTGAATATCTTTAAACTAGGTCTACTGCCTATATAAAATTCAAGACCGTCTTTATGGAAACTAGAAAAAATTTCACTTGTCTAATGTTTTTCTTATTAGCATATTCATTATCCATGATTAATTAAACTCCTTTAACCAAACCTCCTATCCTAATATAATTTTGAACTTCTCTGCAAAAAATTTCAAAACTGCCTTTGAGTTACAATCACTTGTTTAATCTCCTCCCTATCCACTCCTCCATTCACTGTTTCATCTGCCATATGTCACCTTCTATGGAAATGTGATTGATAGTTATATTTTCAAAATGATTGAGTAAATCCTTGGCTTATCTAAGAAGAAATTCAATCTCCAACTTGGGTTGCTTCTAGTTCTGAGAGCATTAATAGTGATTATTGAGTCTCTCTCTATTTCCACACTCTTAATACACAATTCCATACATAGCAGGAGTCCTTCTATAAGATATTTAAATTTTGCTATGTTATTGGTATCTTCCTCCAATGTTCTATACATTTTAGCTACCAAAATTATATTTGACGAATGATTCACACATCATGCTCCTAAAACTCTAGGATTTCCCTAAGAGGAACCATCAAAATTGAGTTTATACCATCCTTCTTTTAGTGGCCTCCATGCACATTGTTTTTCTCTAGTGTTACTTAAATTTCCCCCTTTGCCAATAAAAGGAGGAAACATTAAACCAAACCAGTTCTTTTTAATTATGTCATCCCAGTTGGAAAACTTCATCTCTTTGTTAGTTGAAGAATGAACTCTACTATTAACTACCTCCACTATTACAACTCCAGTCTTATTTAGTAAGATTTTCCATTTCATTTTCTTGTCCTACAAAATTCTATGATTTATCTCTTTCATAATATCAACATCGATGGAGAAGTAATCCAGAGGCATCCAAATAATCTTGATGAGTATAAGTTGGGCCAACTTTGAAATAGAACTATAATGTCATTAGGTAAATTAGAGAACCATCTTAATTTAGCACATAGTCATCGCCAACCCGTTTGAGAGTAGGGACAATTAAGAAGGGTGTGATTTATTGTTTCCTCATTTTTTTCACATACTACACATATTGAAGGTCCTTGAAAACCAATCATTTTGAGCTATTCCAAGTAAAAATCCTTCCTTGGAGAGATACTAATGAAAAGACACTTGCTTTTGGAAGACAACTTATTCCAGCATAGATAGATAGGTATTTTGGAATTATAAGAACTTGTCTTTGATCCATTCAAGATAATTTCATCCCCATCCCTAAATGAGATTGTTTTATTGCTTAGTATCCTTCTAATTTTCTTTAAATCCTCTCTTAAGAGAGGAAGATTATCAAAAGATTTCCATTTCCATCCAAACGACACTTTATCTTCTATTTCCACATAATCCTTTACATATATTCCCCATCATTATTCAAAAACATTCCTTATTTTTCTCATTTCCATCATGTTATTTATTATTGAATGACCCCCTCTCATGAGTCCTTCCAAAACAAGGTTTTTTCCACCATTTATAATATTCCATGATATCTTATCTATGATTAGGTCTTTGAATTTGAGCATAAAATTCCAAATTTATGATCCTTTTGGATAGTTTGAAATAAATATTTTTGTTGAATTTGGATCATGCAAATATTTTCCCTTAATGATTCTCACCCCTTTTATATGTGGCTCCATAGAAAGTTTCCAAAAGAGTTTCACTCACAATGCTATATTTTTCCATAGTTGATTTCTTATCCCAGTTCCACTTGCTTCTAGGGGTCTACATATCTTGTCACATGCTAAGAGGTTTAGTTTTTTCTTAGCATCATTTTATTTCCAAAAAATGGTCTCATTTTTTTTTAACTAACTTCACATATGCCCTTGTAGATCAGGATAGGCATGATATTAAATAAATGGGTATAGTTAAAAGGGTTGCTTTTAGCATGATAACTCTACCAGCCCAATAAATTCATTTGGTTTTCAAACCTTGGTATACCTTAACCCCTTGTCCCAAGGGAGACCTAAATATAAGCATAGAATTTTCCCTTCTTTGAACCCCAATAGATTTAGAATAGCCTTTTCAATTTGTGGTTTGACAAAAAAGAAAAAGACCTCTAATTTTTCCTTGTTGATATGTTGACTTGAGGCCTTGGAATACTACTAAGAATATTTTGTATGTCTTTGGCTTCCCCTCTATTGGTCTGACTAAATAACATTGTGTTATCCATAAATTGTTGATTAGTAATAGCTATAACTAAACTAGTTTCCTTGATTCCTTTCAAAATTATATCTTCTTGAGATTTATTTAATCTACCCAAAGCTTCTACCATGATAATAAAAATAAATGGAGAAATGTGATCCCCTTATTGAATCCCCCTATAAGTTTCAAACAAAAATTATACTATACCATTCAATAAGACTAAAAATCTTGGAATAGATATATAAAAGAAAATAAGGCTTATCTATGCTTTACTAAATCCAAAAGCTTCCATACATTTACAAAGAAACCTCCAGTCCACTTTATCATAGGTTTTTTTAATGTCCAATTTAATGATCATACTTGATTCTTTATTATTTTGAATCGAGTGAATGGCTTATTATACTATAATAACTTGATCAAATATCAATCTTCTCGACACAAAGCCTATTTGTTCCTTTGGAATGATGGATGTGAAGATATTTTTAACTCTATTTTCTAGTGCTTTCACCAAAACCTTATATTTTACATTACATAGTGATATTGGTCTATAATCATGTAGTGATATTGCATTCTCCTTCTTTGGAACTGAATTAATAAATGTATTATTCATTTTCTTAAAAAATATTCTCGAGATTCTTTTCTGATTCCAGAGTTTTAACCATTCTGATTCCTAAGATATTCCAACATCTTTGGAAATAACTGGCTAGAAATCCATCTAGTACTCAGGCTTAATTGGTCAAGAGCTGAGACAATTTCTACTTTAGGTAATTTGGTTGTTAGTGTTTTATTTTCATCTTTTCTTACCCCTCTAGGAATGTTTTCTAACAATATTCTTTGGGCTTTGAGGTCTGAACCCTCCCAATTGCTCAACATTTCTATGAAAAAAGCAATTGTTTCCTTTTTTATTTCTTGTGGATCTTCAACCATGATTCTATTACTTCCTCTAATTTTGTTTATCCTATTTATATTTCTTCTCTGTTTCATGATATTATGGAAGAATTTGAAATTTTTATCACCATCATCCAACTATGCTTCTCTCAATTTTTGTTTCCAAAGGATTTATTCTTTTACCAAAATCTCATCATATTCTTTTCATAATTCTTTTTATTTATGGAATCTTACTAAATATATTCCAGAATGAATCACTTCCTCTTTGAGTTCACTTAAAACCTTCTAAATCCTATTTTTTGAGGTGAAGACATTTCCAAAATGCTCCTCATTCCATTTTAGCAAATTTTTCTGTGTCATTTTTTCTTTTGAGACAAATCAAAATAGTTTTGATCTCTCAAATTAGGATTCTTTCCACCATTTTTCAATTAGTTCCATGAATTATTTATCCTCAATCTGTGTATTTTCAAATTTGAAAGGACATTGCATTGGTTTCCTTTCCCCAATAATTTCTAACTAGGAGGTGATCTGACCCTAAGATTGGAAGTATGGATGAGATAAAATCAAAGGAAATGGAGATAAACCCCCTTTATAGAATAATCTATCAAGTTTCTCTATTATATTATTGAATCCTAGTCTCCTATTATTCCGAGTGAAAACCTCATTTTCCACAACAATCTCTATCATATTTTTTCTGAAGACCTAGTCTCTCAAATCCATTTAAGGTTGTGATTGTTAGAGTAATAAGTAGAAAAATGCAAATATAAACACATGGAAGAGAACACAAAAAAAAGACAGAGATTTAACGTGGTTCACCCAATCCCTGGGCTACGTCCACCAACAACGAGTCCAATATCTTTATTATTATCCAGTGATTACAATCTCAAACTTGCAACTCAATACCGTCACAGGAAGCTATGAAAATCCCTCATACAATGAAATCTTAAAACCCTAAGCCCTTTTCACAAGTCTATTTGACCTAACCTAATTAGGGCAAAAAATACTCTGACTAATGGAGAATTGATGGTCGACCCTTTACAATATCATTAAATCATTGTTGGCGTCGAGGGGTGCTGCCCCTCGACCCCGCCTTGGGGTGCTACCCCAAAGGGTCCCCATAAGGGGTGCTGCCCCTTAACCCCATCAGGGGCTCTGCCCCTTGACCCCGAGCTTAGGGCCCATATAGATATGTCTGGGGGGAAACCGTGCTGAAAGAAACTGAGTCTGATTAGGCTCCACATACATAATAGTGATTCCCTATGAATGCCTCCTCTTTTTTCTAACAAATGCAAAATTCTATTAAAAATTCCCCCTAATATTATATTTTGATTTGGGATATTCTGGAAGGAGCGGTGTAATTCTATCCATAC
>MU225916.1:358195-370542 GCA_018584345.1 Thuja plicata
ATATATATATATATATATATGATGTAGGATCATCCTTGGGTCGTTGGTAATCTTGCATCACCCAAAAATATTTCCTTCCAGTTTGTTGTTGTTTTGTTCCAGTTGGGCAGTTTCTGTGTTTTAGGTAGCAATCATCCCAATTGACTCATTATCTTATGCGAACCTTTTGGTGTGTTATAGACATCATGGATAACCTTTGTCTAGCTTCGCATCATGTTCCATTATTTCTTGGAGAAGATATCCTAAGATTGGTTTAGTCGTATATTGTTCTTCCTATTCTAACGGTCACATTGGCATGATTTGGCTTGTGATGGCGATTCACAATTGGCGATGCTAATTGGCACATTGTTCTATGAACTTATTCTCATGGCCAACCTCCTTGTATGATTGCGCTTCATTCTATATCTATTTGGGGGTGTTCTTATGGACTTACGTCCTAACCTATTTGTTGTAGTATGTTTTCTTCTTTCTTGGAGAATGTGATCTCTTATGTCTGACTTGTGGCTTGTGATCTTGTATAAATTTGTGGTGTTGGTTCCTTAGTTATGTATCTTGGTGGTAGCTCAATTTTAGGAGGTTCAAATCTAGTATGGATTTGGATTTCTACATGTAATCAGGCATGTGCTCCTTAGAATGTAAGTTGGCATGTAGCTACACATGTATGATGTAAATCTTGAGTATCTAATAATGCAAAGGCCAAATTGGCATGTTTTATGTTCATTAAAGAGTGTTATTAACACTGCTAACTAAAGCTCCCTTCCATTTATCCTTCCTAATCAAGTTCTCAAATGTGATTCTTTGTGGATTCCAAATGATGGCCAAAAGCCTAGAGGCACCCATAGCTTCTACTACATCTATCTCCCAAACCCCTAATTTCTTAATCATATTTGGCCACTAATCTTTATCGAGTCTAGTTTCTTGTAGTGTAATCAGATCTTCTTTAGTAGGAATGATACAAATTTTGATTAAAAACTATTTTTTAGGGGCATTTAAGCCCCTAACATTCCACATCATTACTTTCATGACTCCTTGGGAAGGATCTTCCCCTTCCCAACTTTAAATATTGATGTTATCTTGGTATGATCAATAGCTTCCCCATCTATCACTATTAGTTTTGAAAATTACTTCCTACCCTTTTCACCAATTTTCTTCCACAATTTTGTTTGTCCTTGGTCATTACATACTAGTGAATGCCCAAAGTTTCCATTTCATTATTACTCTCATTGGGCTTTTCTTTGGACAATTCCTCCGAAAACAAATTTGTTTTGTGATCTACTTCATCCATTTCTAGGATTATCTCAACCAAAGTTATTTTTTGGTCTAAAACCTCCTTCTCCATTATTTTGTTAGGGTTTGATAGCCTAAAGAGATCATAAACTGCCTCTAGTTCTATTGGCATACTAGAATATTTAGGGAGGAAATATTGATCAACACCATCATCTATAACTTTCCTATTCACCTCCTCATGTGCTTTTAATGATTGTAGTGTTTGATTTGTAGCTTTAGAATTCCTTTGAATTGATTTCTCATTAGTTTCTTCAAATGAAGCACTATTAGTATATTTTTTCCCTAGTTTATCCTCTTTGAAATTGACATTTCCTATCTTTTTTGTGATCTTATTGACACCTTGTCCAGTCATCTTCATATAATGTTTCTTCCCTTCCTTTGCATTCTGATTCTTGATTTCCCTTAGTATATTTTTATCCAGGTTTTTCCTAACATTATATCTTTTTCCCTTTTCTTCATTACTCTAAAAATGCATTTTTTTCTTGACTTATATTGGAATTGATCTAGAACCCTTATGTTTTTCCTTTTCCATGAGTCTGATTTCTTTTCTCCATCAATCATTTAAACTCATCACTTTAGGACTATGAGGTTTATCTACAAGGGTATTTTTTGAACTTCTTTGGGGTCTTCCCCTTCTAGGTTTAACAAGGGTAATGATCAATTCCTCAGTTGTGTCCTTGTTAGAATGAATGTTTATATTTATCAAAATTTCCTCTTCTACGATCACTTGATCCTATATTCCCTTAATGAGAATGTCCTAAACCTCTTAATAACAAGATTGTATAAAATTTTCCATTTCTACCAAGGTGATACCAACTTGTTCAGATTATACTTAACCATTTCATTCCAAGGTGAAATTTTCTCCACTATTAGAATCTTAAATCTTCCCTCCACTTCTCTATACTTTTCATCTATGATATTCAAATCTATTTCCTCTCCTTTCCCTATATTTAGTACATTATGTTCTCCCTTTATCATTTCTTGTCCTAAATAAATTATAATTATCACTTTCCGTCTCCTTGTAGTTTATTTCTCTCCCTCAACAAGCTTGAAAAAAATCTGTTGGATAATCTATCATAAAGGGATTTAAGGTCTCCTATAAACAAAAGCCTCATTTATGCTCCTATCAACATGGTAATTTACTTTTGTTACTTCTATCTCCTGACTTGACACCCATTCAAGAAGCTTATTGACCTTTTTTAGATTGTTTTCTTCATTTAATGGATAAGCTCCACAACTTACATAAATTTGTCAACCTTCTTTTGATCCTTTACCCCATTTAGTAGATAGAATCCACTATTTTTCTTTTAAAAATAATACAATACCCAATACACCTTTGATAAAAAAAATGAGGAGATATGATTTTGTAAGAGAATCATCCTGACTTCCTTCTTACATTAGAATATGTTTCCTTTTCATTATTGCTCTTATTAGCCTTTTCTTCGAACAATTCCTTCAAAAACAAATCCGTTTCCTCCTCTACCTCATCCATTTCTAGGATTCTCGCAACTAGAGCTTGTTTTTGGTCTAAAACCTCCTTATCCATTATTTTTAGGGTCTGATAGCCTAAAGAGATCGCAAAATTCCTCTAGTTCTATTGGCATATTAGAATATTTAGGGATGAAATTATGATCAAGACCCTCATCTATAACCTTCCTATTCACCCCCTCTCATGGTTTTAATGGATGTAGTGTTTGATTTGTAGCTTCGTAATTCCTTTAAATTGAATTCTCATTATTTTCTTCAAATGAAACACTATTAGTGTTTTGTTTCCCTACTTTATCCTCTTTGAAATCAACCTTTCCTATCTTTTTTGTGATCTTATTGACGCCTTGTCCATTCGTCTTCATATAATGTTTCTTCCCTTCCTTTGCAATTTGATTCTTGATTTCCCTTAGTATATTTTTATCCAGGTGTTTCCTAATATTATTTATTTTTTCCTTTTCTTCATTACTGTTAAAATGCTTTTTTTTCTTGACTTATATTGGCATTGATCTAGAGCCCTTATGATTTTCCTTTTCCACAAACCTGATTGCTTTTCTCCATCAATCATTTAAAATAATCACTTTAGGACTATGAGGTTTATCTATAGAGGTATTTTTTGAGCTTCTTGGGGGTCTTCCCCTTTTGGGTTTAATAAGGGTAATGATCAACTCCTCAGTTATGTCCTTGTTAGAATGAATGTACATATTTATCAAAATTTCCTCTTCTGCCATCACTTGATCCTCTATTCCCTTAATGAGAATGTCCTAAACCTCCTCATAACAAGATTGTATACAAATTTCCATTTCTACCAAGGTGATACCAAATTGTTTAGATTCTACTTCCTTAACCATTTCATTCCAAGGTGAAATATTCTCCACTATTAGAATCTTAACCCTTCCCTCCACTTCTCTATACTTTTCATATATGATATTCAAATCTATTGCCTCTACTTTCTATGTATTTAGTACATTATGTTCCTCCCTTTATCATGTATTGTCCTAAATAAATTGTAATTATCAATTTCCACCTCCTTGTAGTTTAATGCTCTCCCTCAACAAACTTGAAACAAATCTGTTGGATAATCTATCGTAAAGGGATTTAGGTCTCCTATATATAAAAGCCTCCTTTCTACTCCTAGAATAATGACAATTTACCTATGTTACTTCTGCCTCTTGACTTGACACCCATTCAAGAAGCTTATTGACCTTTTCCAGATTATTTTCTTCATTTAATAGATAGGCTCCACAACTTATAAAAATTTATCAACCTTCTTTTGATCCTTTACCCTAGATAGAATCCACTATTTTCATTTTGAAAATAATATAATACCTAATACAGCTTCCATAAAAAGATGAGGATATATTATTTTTTAAGAGAATCATCCCAAATTCCTCCTTACATAAGAATATATCTACTTGAACTCTCATAAATGATATTCTGCCCTTTTTATGAATATTTCCCAACCCCAACTTCAATTTTTGGGTATACTAGATCTTACATTCCTTCCTTGATGGGAGTATCATTGTCTTTCCTTAAGCAAAATAGATCTATGAAGTCCATATCTTTTTCAATTAAGGAGTAAGGATATCTATCCTTATTAGGGAAATTAATTACTGAATGGTCTGCTAGAATACAAGTTTCACAGACTGTATTGGAGTCTTCAAAGAGAAGTGCTTGGGTCCAAATGCCATTTTTGGATATGATTCTCAGTGAATATGGGAAAGGTTTATTTGTACCCACAATAAGTTTGAAAATTCTATTGCAACTACTGATTATTAATCTCCTATCTTATATATATTATTCAACTGATGAAAATTAATTCACAGTAAATAATGAAAAATAACACAACTGCAACTTCACAAATAAAAATCACAGATGATAAATATGCAACACAATGAACATGATATTTTTGGAAAAATTGTCCCGGGAAAAACCCCAAAGGGAAAACTAGTACTACAGATGAGGAATTACATTAAACTTTAGAAAATTAAGAGATACATAAACTACTTGCTTCTTACCGACATAGCTCTTACAATCTCCCAATTTCTCCCACTAAGATTCCACCATTTTTATCTCCAATGTTATCACCACACCCTTTCTATCAGTTCAAAACTATTTTCTAACACTGCAAATTTATTTTCTATCGCTGAAAATGCTTCTCAATTGTGTGCTCTCCAAATTCCCATTGACCCCCTTTTATACTACTCTCATTGGAAAACCAATGACCGAGATTTTATCTCAATCAATGACTGAGATAAATTAGACCTTAACAACCCACAAAAAATTGGTTGCTACATGTCCCTAGAGGAATCAATTAATTAATAAATAATTGTCTTCATACTATTCAAAGTCACCAAAAAAACAATCAAATACTAATTCTTGCAAATGGATGAACAAATGTCCAAGCTACCCAAACTAACATTCCCTCTTAGAGAGGAAGTTCTTATGCATGCCACCCAACTTATCTCTGGAGAAGATGAATTTTTCCTTCCCCAATGACTTTGTGAAAAAAATTACCTATTATTCTATAAGTGTATATTGTAGTTGAACAATCCCCCGATGTACACAATCCATAATGAAGTGATACCCAATGTCTATATGGTTAGACATATCGTAAAACATCATATTCTTAGAAAACCTAATGGAACTCCGATTGTCATAGTGTATCACTATAGTCTCAACCCTCTAGCCAAACAAGGCTACTAGAAACTTTCAAATCCATATAGCTTCACACATTACCATGCTAGCTACTATGTATTCTAATTCTGAAAAACTCAGAGCTATGGACGTCTACTTCCTACTGAACCAAGAGACACCTCCTGATCCCAAATTGAAAAACACCCTAAAGTTATTTTCTTGTCTATTATATTGCTTACCCAATCTACATCAGTATATCCTATCAACATGATTCCTTCACCTTGAGCATATTTAATCCCATACTCAATTGTACCACATAAATAATACAACACACGCTTTGCTTCTATCCAATGCACTCTGTTTAGCTCAATCATGAACTGACTAAGAGAGTTTACTGCAAAATCTATATCTAGCCTAGTATTGACCAAATACATGAGAGAACCAATCAACTACTTGTATAAGGTGGGATCTACATCCTTCTCCTTAGATGTATCTACCTTCTTCCAATTCACAATCATAGGTGTAGACATGGTTTTGCAATCCTCCATATTGAACCTTATCAAGATTTCAATGCAATATTTCCCTTTTCCAAGGAAAATATCTCCATCTATCTACCACACCTTCATGCCTAGAAATTAGTACATAAGTCCCAAATCCTACTTCTCTAACTTTGCTGCAAGGTTCCTATTGCACTCCTATATGAGCCCTAGTGAACCTATTAAAAAAAAATCATACACATATAGTGCAAGAATGAGAACCTCACCCCCAACCATCAAGTAGTAGAGGTTAGCATCTGCCTCACTCTTCACAAAGCCCATTCCCTGTAAGTATGTATCAATGTGATCATACCATTCTCTAGGAGCTTGATTGAGTCTATACAAATTTATCTTCAATTTTCACACGTGGGTCTCTTTGTTGTGTGCTACAAAGCCTTCAGGTTGTTCTATGTATACCTCCTCTTTCAACTCACCATTAAGGAATGTTATATTGACATCCATTTGATGGATCTACCATCCCATCTATTGTACAAGTGAGATCACATCTCGTATAGAAGTATACCTGGCCATTGGAGAAAATGTCTCCTCACTGGTTATTCCCTCCTTCTAAGAGAACCCCTTTGTCAAAAACCTTGCCTTGTATTTTGTGATTCTACCATTTGCACCATGCTTGATCTTAAAGGTCCAACATGATCCAACCATAGCCCTATTTTTTGGTATAGGCATATCCTCCCACACATCATTCAACATTATTGAGGTATATTCCTAAACCATGACATCTTGCCACACCTAATGTTTTGAAGCCTCCTAATAGTTGGAAGGCTCACTATCTACCAACTAAATGACTAATGCCACATAGTCATTAAACTTGGTTGGTTGTCTCCATCGTCTAGTACTCATTCTAGGAGCTCCCACAAACTCCTAAGTTTCCTATGTGTGTTTTAAATCTCATAGTTTTTGCTACCAACAATAGAGGATGAAATATCAATCTCCATGTCTTATTGATGCATCTCTTGATGCACCTTTTGCTCCATATTTTGTGAAATATCAACACTTGAGCTTGTGCTTGTACTAGTAACTATACTTGAGATTTTCTTCCCTTGATTCAGTTGAGTGATCCTTGGAGCTTCTATTGGCTTCTCATGCTAATAATCTTTTGGAAAATATCTAGACCTCCTAAATGCCTTATCCTCCATGAACTTGACATAACATCTGACTATAATCCTCCCAGTCCCTGGAATAAATATCTTATATGCCTTTGAGGTCTCACTATACCCAAAGAAGTACCCCCTCTTTGCAGTCTAATCTAACTTGGTATGTGTATCCCTTCGAATGTTACAATATTCCAAACTTCCAAATATCCTAAAGTGAATGACATATGGCTTCTTCCTAGTGAACACTTCCTCTAGTGTCATCTTACCTAGTACCTTATTCAAAACCCTGTTCTATATGTATACTGTCATACTACATGCCTCTACCCATAAGTAGAGTGGCATGTCCTGGTCATGTAGCATAGCCCTTGCTGCCTCTGATATTGAGTGATTCTTCCTCTTAGAAACCTTGATCTATAGAGGGTTGTAGGGGACAATACACTCTCTCTTTATTCCTTCCTTGGTACAAAACTCCTGGAACCCTTTCCCTTTTAACTCATCTCCATTTTCTGACCGAAGATCCTTTATCTTCCTTCCTGTCGAGTTCTCCACAAGAGCTTTGAACTCTTGGAAGTGACTGAAAACCTCATCCTTTGTCTTCAAGAAGTATATCCAGGTCTTCCTCGATAAATCATCAATAAAAGTAACAAAGTACATGTATCTGCTGAGAGACTTCATCAACATTGGTCCACATATATCTTAATGTACTAGATCAAGAATACCTTTGGATCTAGTGTCACTCCTTGGAGAAGTTTCTTTCAAAAAATTCCCCAACACACTTCCCTTATGTTGGGACTATTTTAGGTTTTCTGAGTCATGCTAAAATTTTGGGTTCCCAGTGTGAGTCTGTTCCCAAAACATCAAAGTATTTTCAAGTGTGCCCTTAGGTTTTTCTAAAAATATATGTATCCTAAGTAGTTGTGCTTTGAAAATGCATGTAAGCCTTAAACCCTAAGTCTGATTGTGCATTTACTTGAAAAAACACTAAACCCTTATAACCTTGTTCTATTTTGAAGTTACTTTTGTTGTGTAACTTAAGTGTCTTTAAGTCTTGTGCCTTTTATCCTTGCCTTTATCTCTTGATCTCGCAATGGAGATAGAATATTCCATTTTATCTGGTGACTTGGCAAAGTTCTTTATCTCTCAATATCCTAACGAGATTGAATATGCTCTTTTCTTTCAGAGATTTCATGCGGGCCGTAGATCTATTTTTCATCGTGTGGCTAGCACTAGATCTCGTAACTTAACTCAGGTCATAAGAAATATTTGGAGATTCAGAGATATCCTTTATCTCTAAATCTTGTGATCTAACTCAAGGTTAGGACAAAGTTATCTTTTTTCTTTATCGTTGGATCTCTGAATGGAATCAGAGTTAAGTGAAATATTCTGAGACTTAGTGAGGATCATTGATCTCATCTCAGATGAACAGTTGTCACTAGATCTCCAAATAATATTCAAAGTCAAGCTTTTATTCAACGAGCGGGAGAGGGTTGTCGATCTTGTTCTTGTTGATGACAATTATTCAATTGTGTATTGTCATTGATGTTTACACAAATGTAGTGATGTCTATACAAATGTCTACCTAAACCGAGCATAGCCAGTGTATGCCAAGCTCTCTTGGGCATTCAAGTAGACCAAAGTGATTTTTAGTTCTAACCGAGTTCACTCAGGTAGCAAGCGAGCTCTGATACCATGTTAGAAATAGGAAATGTCCTATTCTCCCAAGAACACCTGCATGCAAACCTGTCACATGGAAGAAGCAAAGACAAAAGAGAAGAATAGCTATGGTGGCCAAAAAGCCAGAGGAGACATCGTATGCAACAGAAAACAATATATTAATGATATGTTTCTAGATTACAATGTGATGTAAAAGAACTCCATAATCAAATGCAAAGAGGTGAATCCTTATAAAAGGAATCACCAAACCCTAAAAAGGGAAACCCTAAGGTTAGCTAAAGCAAACTAGAGTGAATAGGTGAGTTAGTAATTAGATCATAATGATTTAATTAATAACCCGATAGACTATTACTCTAACAGAGTTCACTCAGGCATTACAGCATTGGTCGGGCATTGAAGGATTTTAGTATTAACTGAGTTATGCTTTTAGTGTCAGCCGACTAACAACAATTTACATTTTATGGTTAATTGGTTATATGCAGCCGACAGACTTAAGTTTTATTATTTATTTGGAAGGTTATTCAAGATGAATTGACAAGGCTTATCATACACATATAAGGTCAAGTGTCGATTGAATGTGTAAAAGTAAGAAAAGAAGTGTGTGAATTTGTGATATGAAGTATGGAGGTGAAATTAGATGGGATTCTAATTAAAGACAGAACATATAGAGCTGCAATAAAATATTCGATCAGTCAGGATCAAGTTTATAAATCCATAGCAGAGATCTGAATCTTCAAAGAAAGTTGCTTTGAAAAACATGTTAATCTATTTTTACTCTCTAACAATTGTAGTAGTGATCCAAATCTCTTAATAGAGTAGACTTAACAGTCTTTTGTAAATCCTCTCACAAGGTGACATTTATACATCGAAGTGTTTGAAGACCTCTAACAAGGCCACTCCTTATAGGATGATTAAATCCTCTAATAGGGTCACACCTAACAGTGTGTATTTTAACCTTTAACAGGGTTGGCTCCTAACAGGGCTCACTTCAGAAGAGTGAAAAATAGTAACTAGTTGCAATTGGTAGGTTTTCCCATATTGGGTGTCCATGTTAAATCTTGGTGTTATATGTGTACATGTTATTTGCTTTATGCTTTATGTTTCAACAATTAATCACTAAAGGATAAACATAGTTAATATCTTAAGATTTGCTATGTTAACCTAATGACAGTAGAATATCTGTGTTAACCGAGCAATAGTGATAAGTTTGATTAAGACATCTAAGGGACTTGGATTTGTTTTTGTGGTAACTAATTCCCCCCCCCCCCTCTTAGTTACTCAACTCATTTCCAACAGTTTTATCCTTGTTTTGATCGTGTGATCAACGCGTAATCTCCCAATTAACTCCAAAGCTAGTATTTGATTCAATGACTTGGAGTTTTAGTTATCTCCCAATCTCCAGACAAACCTGTGGTTATGCCAAGTCTAGTAAAGTACATTGCAAAATTCAGAGATAGCTTGGTCGTGTGATCTCAAAATGGAAGTGTAGTTAAGGAAATGGTCTTGAGATTGAGTGTGAGCCATTGGATTAAGATCAAGGGTTGTCTCCTAATCTCAGAAAGAATTAACTTAACCAAAATTCATTGAGAGACTTAGTGCTAATTATTGATTAAAGAAAGGATCTAGGGCTAGCGCGTGATATCCAAATAAAACCTAAGTTAAAAGGAACATTCAATGACTTGGAGATCTATTCAGTCACTGAATCTCTAGATGTGATCAGGTTTAGGTGTGGTTAGTTTAAAGATGAGTCAGGTTTTCCAAGCAAAGATCTGGACCATTGATCTGAGAAGAGATGTATGGTTGACGCTGAATCACTAGAAAAGGTCAAAAGGTCGAGAAACACTCAATGATTAGGAGGTAATAAACTAAGATGCGGACATGTGTCTAAGTGGAAATTGAGATCTATGGTTTTAATCAAGTCTCGAAGTAAACCCAAGGTAAATAAAATCATTTAGCGATTCGGAGATTATTTTATCTCTAAATCTTGAGACTTGACTAGAGTTAGTGTAAACATTAGGAGATTATGAGATAACCTTTATCTCATAATCTCATAATAGACTGGAGTTAGTGTCAAGAATTATGAAATAAAATAAGAGCCATGGATCAAAATCAAGATCAAGGGTTGGCACTAGATCTCTAAATGAACCATGAGTTAAGACAAAGTGTTCAGTGATTCAGAGACTTTGTTATCTCTGAATCTCGTGATTTAACCCAGAGTCTAGAAAGGGTTACACTTTTGCCTTGTCACTAAATCTCTGAATGGATTTAAGGTTAAGTTAAAATCTCAGAGACTTGGAGAGAATTGTCTATCTACTCTCAGATGAATGGTTGTTTCTAAATCTCCAGATGAGACTCGAGTTAATAATTTTATTCAGTGACTTGGAGTTTCCTTTGTCTCTGAATCTCCATATTTGATAATGGCCATGTTATCTCTTTTTCTTGCACCACAACCTTAAAATGATAGTATATTGATTATAGTTGAATGAAAACTCCCTTTTGTCAAGAGAAAGGTTAATTGCTGAGGTATTTGATAACACTGGGGATACCTATTATCACTTCCTTCATTTTTGAGTTCCACAAACTCAGGCAGGTATTACCTATTAAAAGATTACTGATTCTTCAGCCTATGTATTTGGTGGACTAATTCATTCACTGGTTATTTACTTTAGACCTCACTATAATAATTATAAAGTACCTTGGAGATTGCAATAATTAGTTTGAAACAGAGTACTACAAGCCAAACTATGGTCTTAATGTCACGCCCAAAACTAGGGCAAAACACACATACAATTTTTTTTTTTTAAAATACGCACGTGCAACCCACTAGCAGGGATGTAGTTGAGGTAATGTGTTATCACGATAAGAGTAGTCTTCGAATTGAAAGGTGTATGCATAAGTTAAATTAGAGGTACATCACCTACAGAGGTAAATTAAAACATTAACCAGCCATACGGGTTATGAGAATAACTGGATTGGTTGATTTATCCTTAAGTCCAAGTTTTAATATTCGAATAATTATCAGGATGGTATTCTGTTATGAGAGGTCTTACGTTGAAATAGGTGGTCTAGGGAGTCACGTTGTTTCCAAATCTAGTTACAATTTAATCGATCAATTCGGGTCCCCATTTATTTTCAATCCAATAACTACTAAATAAAGATTCAATAAACAAAACCAACTCTAAACCTTATTTCCCTATCACTATTTCACCTTACTATACAATTTTCCAAAACTACAACCCTTAAAATTCTTTGATAAATATTAAGTTGATCTTGATTAACAATTTGCATTGACCTCTAACCCTTTGAAAATGTATGACGACATAATTCAATTTATCAAAATTTCTTTAGCATCTATCTATATGCTTCACATAAAACTCTATCGGAAATCACTAAAATAACTTTACGAATGGATAAATTTGTATCTATACAAAACTATATATATTTAATAAACAATAAGGAATTAATTTCCTAATATAACAGCAACATATATATATATCATTATATAGCACTAAAATTCTTGAATTAAACTATGAAAATTAAATAGAAATTACATCTCTAAAGGGAACTTCATAAAACAAATTTAAAACAGCAATAATAAAACCTATTAAATTAA
>MU225916.1:373583-385969 GCA_018584345.1 Thuja plicata
CATTAGTTTACTTATCTAAAATATATAATCAAAACAACCATCTGATCTAGGTCTAATCTATATCAAAATGAAACCCACACAATATAATCATCATCATAACATAGTATCACGAGTCTCTGTCAGGATACTCAAAAAGTGTATCAATATACCAAAATATAAAGTATCAAAGTGTAAATGAATCAGTAATGCTATGGTGGGTTGGGGGTGAGGCCTCACACTTAATAACATAAACCAATGAGATAAGGACTTTCATCCTTCTTCCTTTTACTTTAGGAGGGGCAACCTAATGATTTACTCTTTAAGAAATCAACAAATTTCAACTGTAATCACTATGAGTACAATTAATTTTACACATATATTTTTAAAGTAATTGATTTTGAATAGTATTGAATATTTGGATGATGATGGATTACCAAACAAGTTCCTATACTAGTGCCTTATCCTTGGGCTTATAGAATCAAGAAATACAGGGAGATATATAAAATAGAATACTGTAAGATGCCTTGCAACCTACATGCAACTCAGATAAGATGCCTTGCAAACTATCCTGTCACTTCTACAATATTGTATCAAATCCTCAATCACTGCTGTACTCCCTAAAAATACTCACAAAGTTTAATTCTCCCCTTAGAAGAAGCTTACAAATAATCAGATAACTACCTTATAGCTAATATGTTTAACATGCCTTACAAATTAAACATAAAAGAGTACAGACAATAAGTAAAGAGACAACAATAATATAGAGTAAAGTTGCATTGTATTTTATTCATATATTTCTGCTTCAGTACATAAAAAGCTCAAAAAAGCTCAAAAAAGCTCAAAGACACATACTGAGATTTAGAAAGTCTGGTTTGCTAATATATTTCATCTCCCATAATTATTACAATTTTATCTATTTATAGGTCCTTAACCATCTTGGAATCCTTAAAGTTAGGATGCAACAAGCTTCAGATAGTTTAAGGAACCTAACCCTAAAACTACAGAAAATACAAGAAATGAGAATGTATAAGCGGTGGGAAGACAAAAATAGGGGATGAAATCTGATCTTCTTTGTCTTCATGTGAACTCTGGCACCTTTGTCTGACAATATTCAGGATAGCATCTAATATTCATACTGAGATCAAGTGACCACCATTTCAGGCTAACCTACACTTGTCTTTGATAATAAATAACGTCCCTATGCTCAATGGTCAGGCACCAAGTGTTCCTCTCTACTCCTCATCCAGGATCTCCTCCTCTATTACCACAGGCTTCTTCTTCTTTGGTTTTGTCATTAAGTCCCAAGCTGTCACCTCATCCTCTGCAGGCCATTTAAAACTTTGAATACTCTGCAGTTGTCCCTTTTGCCTTTCCCATCTAACATTAGTAATGCTCTTGACATCAACTAAAAATTTATTCATGTTAGTCTCTACCCTGAAGGATTCATCCAAAATTTTGTTAAAACCATCTAAATCTAAATCAGATTCTAAAATAAATGCCTCATTACTAGGCATTCTGCTGTCAAACTCATTTCTCCAGGCCTCCAAGGCCTTAACCTGATCATCTTCTCCTTTCAAAGGAGGAACAAACCTATTGAAATTTGGTGAAAATAGGCTTATCTTAGCCTCTCTCTGATTTAGCTTACCCTTAAAGAAAGATAAAGATACATTTACCTTTTTTATTTCATCATCTACCTCTATCACAATCTCTGGTAAATCTGGCCTATGTTGTTGCAAAGAGGAGAGTTTCTCAAATAACTGTACCCTAGGAGACCATGTGACAAAGTAAGGGTTCAAAATAGAAATATACCATGTTACTTCAGTGTTGCCCCACTTTTGGTCTTTATACCTCAAGACAAAAATGGATGTTAATGTGTAATAGTAGTCTTGGGAGTTTCATGTGAGTCTAGAGTCTAAGTCTAGAAATCCCCTTAGGATAGAAGGACTTTATTAGATTTCCCTAACTCGACTTCTCCTTCCTAAGCTGGGTGTATTCTGGATTCGATATCATGTTTTTATCGGGTAGGTTAAGTCCCTAATCCGGTAAAGGCCGTGGTCTGAAAGATTCTAAACTCAAAATCACATACAAATGAAATACTTTGCCTCATGTCTTCAAGTTGCAACATTGGCGGGAAATCAAATTTTAGCTTCTCCATGGCGGAAAATCACATGTCGAGTGCACTTTTCGCAATCGACAGACTCAAGAATATTAGAGGTAAATAAAGATGGAAAATAAGGAAGTCTAGAAAAAGAAAGCTTTGAGCACTCATATCAAACCTATGAGAAAAAAATAAATGATCAAGTGAAGAAAATTCATGGAGTTAGCTCATAGGCAGAAAAGTGGAAAATGGCTTCTCCTCTCCTCCTACAGGCGGGTTTCGATTCGTGAGATACATTTTTTGCCAAACTATCACAGTGAAGAAGTTTTGAAGGATAATCCATCCCATAAGAGATCTGGAATATAAAAAGGCCAATGGAATCAATATACATCATTTTGGCACCCCTATAGGCTAGAATTTTCCTTTGGCAGATTTTCAGACAGAGAGCACTACAAAAGTATTTTTCCGCCCAAAGGAGAAGCGGAAAGGTAATTTTTTGCCGCTTCAAGAAAGTTACCGTTACTGTTACTAAAGTAAAAAAATGTTTCCTAATGGCATGTAAAGAAAAGTAATTAATTCAAATAAGGCCGGTTTGCTTTGTAACAGACTTGTTCATTAATGTAGAGGTCTTTTCATTCATGCGGTGTGGGAAGTCGGCCATTAAATGGTAAGAATTCAAAAAGTATAAAATAAGTTGGAGATTTCAAACTGGAACCACCATTATTCACCAAATTGCTTGAATTTGAAGTAGCTAAGACCAATTTCTTATTATCTCTGTATCCCGAAGATAATTTCAAATATCTAGGTTGAATCATACTCACATGGCTTCTAGATTTGTGGGATTCGATGGAATGAACGACATTATCTCTGAGTGGCATAAAATCTTAGATACCTCACTGAAGTTCTTCAACATGCAGAACCTACAGAATAGATTGAGAGCAGAGTAGATGCACCCTATTACAGAGAAGCTTAAGGAGAGTGGGTTAGTTGAAGCCACCAGTTTTCCTGTAGCCGTTCAAGCTCCTGAATTGGTCCAAGAATGTATAGCCTGATACAACACAGACATAAGGACAATTCTCCTACTTGACAACATGGTGCTCCTCTCTATTGATAGAGAGTCTGTCCAGAATTCCCTTCATATTCCAGAGCAAGCAGAATACTCTAAGATGACTTATAGTCAGGCGGTCTCTGAATATTCAGCAAAGAGACTGATATGGAAGAGAGAGATCATGAAGTCATGATTTAAAGAACCCAAGAGTGCCAAGGGAAAGTTGCCCAAAACATTATTCGATGCAAATCTAAAGCCAAATATCATGGACATCTTGGTATTACTTCACAAGATTAGAGGTGAGAGTGAAGCTCTTAATTTTGTTGAACAACATTTCTTCCTGGTTTAGATAATCTGCTCCTAGCATCACTTCATTGACTAGGTCCTTATGGTGAGTGAGAACCTCTCGGACGCCCTCAATAGGGCCAAGTTCCAGAATGAGTTCTACATGTCTTCGGTCCTCTTGTATATTTTAGCTACGATTCAAATCTGGCCTGGGCTTCCTAGGTTAGAGGAATTCCCAGATGATGTAAAAAGCTGAGTTTTTCCCTTCTTTGCAACTATAAAATAGTTATGCTGATTATCTCACAGTCAATGATGCCTTTTCAATGAGACTGTGCAGGGAGCTACAAGGTTGTCCAGAGAGGATATTTTCTCCTAAAGCCATGGCTTTTATAAGCCAATTTGGATGCTATTTTATTCAGTTTGGAGATTTCTCATATCTTCGTCTTGCAGGTTTTGACGACTTTCCTTTGAAGCTGCCCAAATATCCTACTGACATGATTGTGTTGATCGAGGTGATGAGGCAAGCACTCCAAGTGAACTTGATCTGTGCAGAGGCAAAGAAGAAAGGCTAAAAATTCCCAATGACCATTGGAGCTTATAGTTGTGCGTCCTGGTCGGAGGTGAAGAATGTTCTTAAAACATTCTCGAATAAGTTCTCTCTGGAAACATATGATGTTCTAAGGCCACAGTATGATCCAGTTAATTATGCCAGAGATGTCTTACAGATGAGCCGGGCCATTAACCATGTACCTGATATTAAGGACTATTGGGCCAATTGCGAAGATGACTTGGAGAGTAGGGAAAGATTCTATGCCTGGTTAACCATTGAACAGATTAAAAAGTTCAATGTTAACATTGCAGTAGAAGGGCTAGAAGATGATGGAAATCATCTGTACGATGACACATACTTGGAGAAGATAAAGTCCACCCCTATTAGCTCGGAGCCTATGCTAGACCAAGCAGTAAGTGACTTGTAGGCTCTAATGGGAGGGATTTACAAAAGAACAGTTCAATGGGTTGAGTGGACTACAGGCCGAAGGAAGAGGTCAGAAAGGAAGCCTCTCGCTCAGTGAACTCTGACAAAAGCTACTTCTGGCGTTGCAGCCACCTCATCAGCAACAATTCCAATAGTTGCAAAAGGATCAAGTCAACCATCGAGAGGAGGTGATGAACCTCCTGAGAAGACTTCTCTCTTAGAAAAGAGCTGTGGAGAGGGTCCTCTTCCTGACATTGGAGTCACTGAAGAAGAAGTCCTGACAGACCAAATCAAATCTGCAGCTGAGCTTTCTAAAGCTATAGAGTCTGAGTAGCTGGCTAGTGCTATTGCTGTGGATACTTTGGTCGGGACCTCAACCCAAGAAACTGCAAAAAAGGCATCCCCTATCATAGTTGAAGTAGGAGAGGATAGCCCTAGTACCTCTACAGAATCATATAGGAGAGGTGGGGAGCAACAGGAGGTTGCTCAAGTTGTAAAATTAATCTCCTCCTCACCTACTTCAGTGAATCCATTCACTTCCCGCCCTAAAGCTACTCCTCCACTCATAAGGAAGCTATTCATCGAAGAGTTGGTCTCTGCCAATAAAGTCACCAGCACAGAGTCATGGATAGAAAACACTCTAGAGCGCAAAAGAAAAAGAGTGGGAGAAGCAATTCCCAGCCAAGACACTCTATTATGGGCTTTTCAGCCTAAGGCTACCACAAGCAAGCAGAAGAGTGTAAAGACAATGTCTACTCTGGGTCATGATCCTGAGATAGAGCATTTCACCATGGAAGTAGCCAAGCCCACTAAAGATGGCAGACTCGAAGATCTGGTGAATTTTGAATTTCAGTTGCAGTCATTCGATATGGGATTGGCTCGACATGACACCAAGGTGGACTGGTGGAAGTCCACTAATGTAGTAATAGAGGAAGAGCTGGAAGATCTTAATACTTCCAAAATTTAGCCTAAGGTGGAAGTGGCCCAGCTAACTGACTTCATCAGATAGCTTCTCACTCCTATTGCGATCACTCCCAACACCCAAACTTCCTTTGATCCCAGTGCTGCGCAGAACCAAACCATTCTGGCTAAGTTGCAAGAGGATTGACATTATGGGAAGATTGGTAAAAGGTGGATTGAGAGGCTCGAGTTGGAAGGCCTATCAATCATTGAACAGTTAGGCAATGCTCTTCTGAGACTAGAAACAGAGAGGAGCAACATTGGGAAGAATTTATAGACTCTCACTATGGAGAGAGTAAGATGCCAAGAATGCATAGTCATGCTGCATGTGGCAGTAAAGATGAAAAATAAGGAAGCCCTAAAAGCTAAGATCCTATAGAAGGGTGATGAGCCCTTGATCAAATGGCTCCAAAGTCTGGAATTCAAAATCGAGATGATCATTCAAGCTAAGACTGAAGTACAACAAATAGAAGTTAAAGTCCAAGAAGAACAAGGTAAAGATTTTAAACTTCTCTTAGGACTTCATGCAGAATTGCAAACCAGCGGTCAAGGAAAAGCAATAGTCAGAGTAGTCAACATGCATAAGTCATTCACAGATTATTTGCATAATTTAGCGGAGCAGTCTTTGACTCATCTAGACAAGGTGCCAGAGCTCCAGCAATTGAGTGGATGCATCTTTAGGGCTATGGAGGAACTGAAGGATTAGACAAAATCAATCAAGACTCTAGCCAAAAAACATTCTAGATGGCTCATCCATTACACCAATGTCCACATCAAAAGACATGAAGAGCTCATCCAAGTCATCACTGCTGTGATCGCCTATAGGGACAAATTAGATAAGGGGAAGGAAACTAAATCATAGGGATATTCTCCCCTTGTTCTATTTTTGTTAATTTTGTAACGGATAAACCTTTGGTTATCATTTCTGGTTGGGGAAGTTGAACCATTTCGGTTACCCCTTTTTGTAATGGTCCAATCTGGAACTCTATATGTATTATTCCCAAAATCAATACAAAGGTCAGCTAAATTTTGGTATGAAGAATATAACATTGTTGCTGAGTCAATTGTGTATGTTTGAATACCATTTCTTTAACTGTTCCATTGCATTTCATTTATCTTTTTGTTGAATTCAAACGTGTCTTTTGAATTAGATTCATAATTTGCATTCGAACCAAAATTTTGTATTATGATTTGATACAGTTAATTAAAGGGAAAATCAGTTACTATCCTAAGTTTTAGGGAATGTTCTTACGATATAGATCGAGTCATCGTCATTACATTGTTAATCTTCAGTTTTGCATCTGCATTTTTAGTAGTTGTTCATGCATCACCAGTTTTGGGAGTTAATCTGATTGATAAGATCTCAGAAATGGCTAGGTTTAGAATTGTATTTACCTTGCCTGAGCTATTTTCTATTTAGACTTAGCTTGGTTTACCTCTCCTGCTCTTGGGTCAAGAGCATACCCCTATTAGATTAGGAAAGATCAAAATTCATTGAATATTATTCATATAAGGGAGTTGTACCTTCCAATTTAGAGGGAAAATAAGTTTTCAAAGTAACTATTTCCCAACTATTGTATTCAATTGTTCTTAAACATTTTTGGCTATTTTAGAGTTACATTCAAAAGAACAATCTGTTTACCAACAAAGTTTTGGTGACTCTGCTGGGGAGACGAACAACCATTATACCAGGAGCATACAATGAGGAGAAATGGTTCTTCCCCATGAAAATATAATCCCTATGCTCCAACCTAATCTTGGATTCCAAGACGATCAAGAGGATCTCATTTCCTCATTAAATACTTTTGTCTGGAGATACAGAAGAAGCACCGAACACTATAGAAGCGCCAGTCAAGTGTTAGAACTAGAAGAAGCTAGAGTAGAAGCACTTGAGAGAGAAATACAGAGAAGAAATCTAAGAAGGGCAGAGCATGAAGTTAGGCCACAACACTAGGCAAAAATCTGGAGCCTAAAAGATTTCTCAGAAGTACTAGGAAAGAAGGTAGCACAGACCCAGTCTTCAAGAGGCTTGCGGATATTAATTTTTCTCTTTTAGAAGTACCTTGTCAGGGAAATAGAACTGTAAGGAGCTAGAGCAGACCTTCTTCACCTCCTAAACAAACCACCTGGTTATCCACCACTTTCCAAGTGTTGACATTGCACGGAGTAGTTGCCCCTCCCGTTGTCAATCTAACACCCTACTTACCCCAAGTAGCTATGGCACTCCATTGGGCTGCTACAGTCGAGCCCCTGCAACTAGCAACATATAATCCTCTTCCTACAGGCTCTAGAAAGAACTTTCCCAAAATTTTTGGGGATGGGAAAGTATCTACCGATGAGCATATTATCATATTCTTCACTTCAGTTAACATTCTAGCAATTCAAGAAGAAGATGTGGCTGTCAGACTATTCGTTGAGACTCTCATTGAAGGTGCCACTAATTGATTTCATCATATACATGATTCCTCTATTACCAATTGGGCTACTATGAGAGCCGCCTTTGAAAGAAGGTTTAAGATTGCTGAAGATGAGCATGCTCTATTGACTCAATTGACCTCTATCAAGAAAGAGTCATCGATCAACATGAGAGATTTTATAGCTAAATTTAACAAATTGGTAAATTGTATCCCAGCGGCTGACAGGCCTACGATGGGAAATTTGAAAACTTTCTTCATAAGTGCTATGCCACCAGACATCAATTATGATTTGAGGAGATTGAACCTTGTAAATTTAGATGCCACATAAAGAATTGTTGTAGAACTTGAAGACCACATGATTTCATCCGGGAAATGGAAAAGAGAGATACAGTCTAGAGCCAGTAGTAGCAATACTACGTCATCTGATGAGATGATCCAAAAATTGTCTAATGAATTCACTGCCTTCAAGAGACAACTTCCCAGATTCAATAATCCATACCAGTGAAAATTTTAGGAGCAACCTAGAAGATATAACGACGGGAGGAATGCAGAAGGAAAAATGTTATAGTTAACTACTCCACCATAGAGATTAGCTATAGAGGCTCCTCCTAAAAGAGGGAACATGTGTGCCTTCCACTTAACCACAAATCATGATGGGGAAAGTTTCCCTGATGTATCCCGTGCTTGGAAAATGCATCAGACCGATGAGTGGAATGCTGGAGTGCCTAGAGCTGAACCAGATTCATACTCACATGGCGACTCTCAAAACTTATATTTAGAGTATGAATCAGATTCAGAGCAAGAAGCAACATGTTATGCCACCATAGATGGGAGCTCTTATATGGTCCTGACTTAGAGTTAGAAGGATAAAGGCCATGGTTTGTCACTACCTAATAATGATAAGGAATCTACTTCCAATTCAAAGGATCCCAATCAAGGTATGAGGACTCCTTAACTAGGTAAATAACAAAACTCTTTTGACATTATTCAATTTTGTAGAGATTCTAGAATTCAGATTCCCCCCATAGACTATCTTAAGTCTAATCCCGCAGAGCTGCAAAAGCTAGTAGATTATTGTAAAGGAGGGAACCAAGAGTTAAATCAAAATGTCATGACTAATATAGAGAATGAGTCTTTATTTGTAGACCCAGTTGAACAAAGGGAATCATCCATTTTAGCCACCTTCCCAGGCCAAAAGCCTAACCCATTCTATGTGTCTTTATATATTAATGGTTGCAGGTTGAGAAATTGTATAATAGACTCTGGAGCATCGAACAATGTATTGCCATCAACTGTGGCCAAAGCCTTAGGACTTACTCTCACTAAAGCCCATGGCAAGTGTTACTCCATGGATTCCAAGCAAGTACCCCTGGTTGGCCAGATTAAGGATGCTCAAGTGGCCTTAGTAGCACATCCCAAGAAGAAGATGTTGCTAACAATCCTCGTTGCTGATATACCTGCTAGCTATGGTTTGTTGTTAAGAAGGAGTTTTTGTAGAGACCTTGGAGGGGAAATAAAGATGGATTGGTCCCAACCCCTAATACCAGCAGGTAATAAAAAGATTAAACTAGTTCCCGAAGAGAAGACCAAGTTTACAGTGTTGAAATCTGATGACCCTAAAGCTTAAATCTTGGTATCAAGAATTGGAGTTTGGCAATTATATGTTGTTCACTGATGATCTTGAGAAATAGATGAAAATCGCTGAAGAGGAAAAGCAATTTTTCGCTAAAGAAATACTACCACAGATATGGACTCTTGAATTTGATGATAGTTGTGCGTTGTCAGGATTCAGTGCAGGTGTGGTCTTGATATCACCAGACAGAGTATGTGAGCCCTTGGCTTACAAATTAAAGTTTGGAAATACTAACAACACCGCTGAGTATGAAGCCCTTCTGTTAGGGATTATCGCTGCAAAAGAAAGAGGTGTGAAAATTCTGAGGGCCCGTGGTGATGCTGAGTTAATTGTATGACAAGTTAAGAATCAGTACTCTATAAAGGACCACAGGTTGAAAAACTATAGAAACAGAGTATGGGATGAAATAGAAGCATTGGATGCTTTCTTTATCGAATCTGTGCCAAGAGAGTTGAATTCCAAAGCAGACTCTTTGGCTGTCTCAGCTTCATTACTACTTCCCCACCCAAAATTCAAAGATAAAAAATACCAAGTGGAGGTTATATATCGACCATCTGTGCTCGATAATGTGGAGGATTGGCAAGTTTTTGAAGATGACAAGAATCTCCTCCTCTTTCTAGAGAGCGGTGGTGACTTCCATAAAGAGGTTCATGGCAAGCGTAAAGGAAACTACCAAGATGAGCCGAGTAAAGATAAGTCAGATGTTATTCAATTGCAAAGCCGAGTAAAGATATCATTCCGCCCCATCTGGTCACTCTTGAAAATCTCTTCAATAGACATGACATGTTTGTGAAGAAGAAAAGAATTGAAAGAGGGCCTACCACTGGTGAATATGAAGGAATGAATATTGGAACTGAAAAAGACCCCTAAGATGATCAATATCAGGAAGTGTTGTACCGAAGAAGAAAGGAATGAAGCCAAGAATCTTTTTTTAGAATACTCAGATGTTTTTACCTGGAGCTATGAATATTTGAAAAGTTTTATGAACGGGAAATTCAAACACTAGATTCCCTTAAAACCTGAAGCTACTCCATTCAAGAAGAAGCAAAGGAACTACGACCCCAAAGTTGCTGATGCTATATTCAAGGAAGTCGATAAAATGCTCAAAGCAAAGATCATATATCCCATCCATCACTCTACTTGGGTTGCGAACATAGTGCCTGTGAGGAAGAAGAACAGAGAAATAAGGATCTATGTTGACTTCAGAAATCTAAATCAATCTTCTTTGAAAGAAAACTACACCCTTCCCAACATGGATCACCTCCTGCAGATCATGGCTGGAGATGAAATGATGTCTATGTTAGATGGCTTCTCAGGGTATAATCAGATAGAAGTCAAGAGAGTAGACCAGCATAAAATGACTTTCACTAGTTTGTGGGGGACCTTCACATATCATAGAATGCTGTTTAGATTGATCAATGCCAGAGCTACTTTTCAAAGAGGTATGGCTCTTTCTTTTAGTGATATGAAGAACAAAATCATTGGTATGTATCTGGATGATCTTACCATGTTCTCTAAAAAGAGGGTAGATCATATGAATGATCTAAGGAGAGTATTGCAAAGGTGTTGGGAGGACGGGATCTCATTGAACCCCAAGAAATCAGTGTTTTGCATAACTGAGGGGAAACTATTGGGTCATATTGTCTCCCAAGAAGGTATAAGGATTGATCTAGAAAGGGTGAGAGCTATTCAGCAACTAAGTTTACCGATGAACAAAACTGGAGTGAAGTCATTTTTCGGTCAAGTCAACTTCCTTAGGAGATTCATCCCTGATTTCTCTGAAATTACTAAACACATTATTGATATGATGAAGGGAAATGTGAATTTAAAATGGAATGACCCTGGTAAGAAAGCTTTCAAAAGCATCAAGAATGCCATAGCTAACGCCCCAGTGTTATCCCACCCAGATTATAAGAAAGATTTTGTAATCTATTGTTATTCTTCTGAACATACCCTGCTAGCCATCCTCATGCAAGAGAATGAAGAGGGAATTCAAGCCCCCATCACTTTTATGAGCACACCTCTAAAAAATCATGAGCTGAGATATTCTCAAAATGAAAAACATGCTTTTGTGGTGGTAAAAGCTCTTAAGAATTTCAGGTTTTATATCCTACATTCCCACTCTCTTATGTATGTGCCTGATGCTGCAGTGAAGAGTATTTTGACCCAACAAGATGTGGGGTGTAACAACCAAGGAGCATGGGTAGCCAAAACCCAAGAATATGACATAGAGATCAAGCTCACCAAGTTGGTAAGAGGGAATGCCTTGTGCAAGGCAATGGCGGAAAATCAAGCAGACAAAGACCCAAAAGCTACACAGTTGGTTTTGGCGGTAAGTATGCAAGGCCTATGGTTTGAAAACATTGTGTATTTCTTAACCTATGGTGAGTGTTCGAAAGGATTAACTTCAAAGAAAATGAGGGACCTAAAAATAAAGGCTTCTAAATATGTAATCTGGGAAGATAGACTATATAAAAGATCTATAGATGGAACATTCCTCCGATGTGTCGATAAACAACAGTAGGAGTGTAACACCTCAAAATTGGCACCTAATATCCAATCAATTTTGGTGCATTTTCTCATCTTCAAAGTCCTATTGTACTAGGCAAATTCTTCTCCTAATTGACTTTAATTGACTGAGTTTCAAATGCAGAAAACCCAAATTTGCATAAATCTGACATTATATTTAATTCCTAAATTCTCAATGATTATTAGCTAAAAACCCCTATGATTAACTGATTTAAATCTAAAGTCCTAAGTGCTTTTTATTAAATCAATTCCATCCCCTTTGGCTAATATACATAAAAGGAATTGAAAGGTTATTTAATTATTGGATGAATTATCCTCAAAAAGGAATTCCATGATTCTATGTGAAAGGACACTTATGTGGCAATAATTCACCCTTTTATTTAAATAATCTTTGCTTATTTGTCTCAAATGGAGAATGAAGAGACAATTGTTTCTTTTCAAGAAACTCTTCACTCTCTTTC
>MU225916.1:423524-437453 GCA_018584345.1 Thuja plicata
TCTGATCTCTTTACAATTAAAACATATCAAAGGTAGTTTACCTTTATATCTTCCTTTTCCTTTGTGCAATCTTCTAACCATTAAAGCTTCAAGTTCATCAAGTTCCTTATCATCACTGTCACTGTCACAGTTATTTTTGATTATGTGTTTGCTACCAGATTTACCAATTTTCAAAGTAGACAAAAATGCAGGTTCCATAGAAGGTACAATACTGTTGTCAAAATTGTTCATCTCAAAAGAAATCAATCTTCCAACAAGACTATCAAGAGTAATATTATTTCCAGGTGCTTCTCTCATTTCATGTATTGCAGAGACTCTTATAGAATAAATAGGCAATAAATTTCTAAGAATCTTACTCACAATAGTGTCTTCATCAACAGTTCCACCTTCTCCTTGAATAACATTCACAACTTCCTTAAGTCAGGTACTGTACTGTGTTATGTTCTCTCCTTCTTTCATTCTCATGTCATCAAATTTTCCTCAGAGACTTTTAGCTTTTATCTCTCTGTACATTTGCATCTCCTCCATAAACTAGTGTAATCTTATCCCACATCTTCTTGGCTGATGTACATGTCTTGATATCTTCAAATTAAGCATCAGTGAGTGAAGAAGCAATATCCACCATTATAACATTATGTTCATGTTTTTCTTTCATCTGATTAAAAGTCAAGGCTCCAATAGGTATAATGAATTCATTGTCCAGATATACTGCAATGTCATCTCCAATCCCTGATAGGTATAGTCTCATTCTGCTTTTCCATGTCGACAATTTCTCCTTGTTCAACTTCAGTGCGTCTCTCTTATACATCTTGTGATCTTTAGCTTAAGTCCTTTAAAACTTTCCTTCTAAGAATTGTATGCTCTAATACCAATTGTTAGAATAATTGAGAAGGGGGGGGGGTGAATTAGTTAGATCCCAATTATCCTACAGTACCAAATTCCTCCAGATGTATATAAAAAATTTCAAACATACAATTCAACTAGGTGAAATGTATACTGTAATCTCAGACTTTAGTCTTATAGTGTTTATCGAGTATCAATAAATTCATACCCTGTTTACCGATCAATGTAGATAAAGTAATGTGTAAAGAAAAATAATAATACACAACAATCATACTCATTGACACATACATTTTTAACAAGGAAACTGTTGGAGATTTGCCTTTGTGCAAATAGTTGACTGTATGTTTGTCATTGATGACAACATATAGTATTCAATAGTGAACTGTATTCACTTTTTAGTATGGTTATGTAGATGCCTTGCATAGTTGTTTTTATATTTTAAACATAGTTACTATACCATGTACATACACGCAGATTTAGATGTTCAGTAATAGTTGAGTTATGTTAGTCTATTTACCATCCACAGTTTCAGAAGATTGCTTTCAGAAAGTTGACAGTAATTTTATTGATTCTTCAGTTGCATCTATCTATGGGATATGCGTGTTCAGATTCATGTTTAGTTATGAGTCTAAGTTAATTAACCAAAGGCGCTAATCATGTTTCATCCGAAGCATGACATTTTGGTAATTTTGGTGGAGATGACTATGAGAAGCAATGCGTCTATTTAGTTTGAGTTGCGTGGTTCTAATTATGTTGCATGCTTGGTTTGGCCAACAAGAGAAGCATTGAAGGGATTCTTAAAGCTGACAAAGATCATATCTTTTGGAGAAGATACATATAGGAATTTATTTTGTAAACGCTAAGTGTGAATGAGAAGAAAAGAGACAAAAGAAGGATAGAATAGAATGCTGATTGTTTTGGGACAGTAAATTCATTTCATTGATCAAAAAAAGATCTATGTGAAGAAGTAGAGTGTGTATACAATTCATTGGAACTGATCAAGACAACATGTCTACTCAAATAGTTCAATATCAAGTATAGTGTATATCTATTTTACCAAAGGTTGTAGCCTTCATCATTTTAGCAGTGAGATTTTGGATAGTGAGTCCTCACCCCTAATAGGGTTATTTGTAAAAAGTATCCTAACAGGGTTGGACCCTTAATCGTGTCACTATACTTATTGCATTGTAAAGATCAACTCTTACCAGGGTTGCAAGATCTTCTAATAGGGATTATTATACTCAAGTATAGTTCTTTGTGGGTGCTAATTCCCATCGGGGTTTTTACCTAATTTGGTTTCCCCGTAACCAAAATTGTGGTGTTCTATTTTGTGTTATCTGAATGTGTATGTGCTTAATGATATTCTATATTTAATTGGACAAAAGATTTAAACTTACTGATAACTGATTCACCCCCCTCTCATTTATCCCTTGGGACTATTCCAACAATTGGTATCAGAGCCAAGTGCCTTGGAGAGAAATCCTAACAGATTAAGGTAGATCAGATGACGTACTTTAGGAAAGAGATTCCTAAGTTTGATGGAGAGAATAATCTTGATTGGAAGAACAAAATGATAACACATCTTCAGTGCGTTGGTTTTGAGATCTATGAGATTGCCACCCATGCAATTGATGTTATTCACCCAAAATGCAATTGCCAAAGAAGCCCTAATCAGTGCCCTATCTGATAGTGAATTTTTTGAGATCAAGAAGGTAGACAAAGCATATTCAATTTGGAAATACCTAGAAGACATGTTTGAAGGAGATATCCAAGATAAGAATGCGTGCAGAAAGACTTGGAAGAAAATATACAACAATTTAGAGATGCTACCTGAAGAAAAAATCAGAGCTTACAATTAGAGAATTAATGAAGCAGTCTTAGGAATCAGGAACAATGGTGGAGAAATTTCAGAGGATGATATAATGGACAAAATGATGACTAAATTGACAACAAATTATGAAATCAAGATAAACATCTTGGATGAAACCATGCAATTCTCAAAGGAATTCAAAAGAGAAACCTTGATCAACAAAATATCTGCATTTGAGATATCAAGAATGAAGACAAAACCTAAAATGGAAACAACCTTCAAAGCCTCACTCCACGGTAAGAAATCCTTAAGCATCTCTAGTAATGTTGAGAAAGAAGAAGTTGATACAGAACTAGAAGAAATCATTGCTATGATTTCTAAGAAGGAAAAGAAAGGTAAAGGAAAATATGAAGGACAACTACCATTCAAATGTTTTTCATGCAACAAAGTTGGCCACTTTGCATCCAAGTGTCCTACAAGAGTCAAGAAGTACACATCAGATTACAAACCCAAATACACTAAGGAATGCTATCATGCTGAAGATGGTGTAACTGATGATGATTCAGGAGAAGATGAAATTGGATTTGTTGCAATTAAAGATAATGAAAAAATGATTGATAAAATAGAAATTGAAGATGAAAATAAAGCACAAGAATTGACTTTAGTTTCACAAGCAGACATCAGAATAGACTGGATCATAGATAGCCGGTGTTCACATCACATGACAGGAGACAAAGATAGATTTGTACTTCTAGACAAGTAAAAAGGTGGCATGGTTAGATTTGGAGATAACACTCCCAAACCTATCATTGGTAGAGGATCTATCACATTAGATGGAAAGAACAAAACATATGATGTTCTGTATGTTGATGGTTTGCATCATAACCTATTGAGTGTTGGACAGTTGCTAGATAAAGGATATCAGTTGGAATTCAAAAACAACAGATGCATTATTAAAAAAAAAGGAGACATGAATGCATCAAGCTCAAAGACCAAAGGTAATGTTTTTCAGCTTAACTCTGAAGTAAGTTATTTTGTTACAAAAGTGGATGATAGTTGGCTTTGGCACAAAAGACTTTGTCATATCAATTTTGACAATATAGTGAAGATAAGTAATGTAAAGGAAGTAAGAGACCTTCCTATTATTGCAAGACCATTTGATACTATGTGTAGGGAATGTGTGATGGGAAAGCATGTGAGGACCTCATTCAGAAGAAAGTAGAACTCTGTAGAGAACAAATTAGATCTAATACATACAGACTTATGTGGACCTACTCAAACAAGATCATACTATGGTGAAAGGTATTTTATTTTGTTTGTTGATGATTTCTCCAGGATGATGTGGGTTGCATTCTTGAAAGACAAATCAGAAGCTTTTGAGAAGTTCAAAATATTCAAAGCTAAAGTTTTAAATGAATCTAGATTAATGATAAAATGTCTGAGATCTGATAGAGGAGGAGAATTCACCTCTGATAAGTTTCTTGAGTACTGCGAAGAACATAGGATCAAAAGACAACTAAGTGCACCCAGAACCACTCAACAAAATGGAATTGTAGGAAGGAGAAACAAGATAATACTTGACACAACACACACTATCATGATTGAAGGGAAAGTTTCATACACCTATTGGAGAGATGCAGTCAATACAATAGTCTATACTATCAATAGAATTCAACTAAGACCAGTCGTAGACAAAACACCTTATGAACTTTGGTTTGGTAATGTACCTACATCAACATACTTCAAAATCTTTGGAAGAAAGTGCTACATCAAGAGAGATGATGGTGTTGACAAATTTGATGCTATAAGCGATGAAGGTATTTTTCTTGGTTAGTCTACTAAGAGAAAAGCTTACAGATGTTTTACTTTAAGGTTGAAAAAAATCATTGAAAGTATACATGCGAAGATTGATGAGAAGTTCATGATTCAAGAGAGATATTATGAATATGCACCTATGATTGAAGATGAACCTAGACCAATCAATAAAGATATAATTATTGAAGAAATGTTTGACTGTATTGATGTATCATGCAATAACCCTGAACCAACTCAAGAAGAATCATAGATTACAGATGAGAGTGTCACACCTAAAATCTCAAAATACACATCCAAATACCACTCTAAAGAAGATATCATTGGAGATCAGAGCAGTAAATTCTTGACAAGATCCAGAGAAAAAGGTTCAACCATTGATGAAGAGGTATGCCTACTTTCATAGATTGAACCCTTAGTGTTGAAGATGCATGTAATGATTCATATTGGCAAAGTGCAATGCAAGAAGAATTAGATCAAATAATAAAGAATGACACATGGGAATTGGTCCCTAGACCTTGTGACAAGAACATGATTGGAACTAAGTGGATATTAAGAAACAAAATGAATGAAGATGGTACAATGATAAGAAATAAAGCAAGATTGGTATGTAAAGGATATGCACAAAGAGAAGGAATTGACTATTTTGATACATTTGCCCCTGTGAGCAGATTAGAAGCTATAAATTTATTTTTAGCATATGCAATATTCAAGAAATTCAAAGTATATCAGATGGATGTCAAGTAAGCTTTCCTGAATGGCGACTCGAAGGAAGAAGTCTACATAGAGCATCTTGAAGGATTCAAACTTTCAAACAAACTAGACATGGTATGCAAATTAAAGAAAGCCCTCTATGGACTTAAACAGGCCCTAAGAGCATGGTATGAGAGACTCGATGGCTACTTAACAAAGAATGGATTCAAAAAGGGAGCAATTGATTGCAAATTATTCATCAGAGAGACACCTGAAGGATTATGACTTGTTGCTATCTTTGTTGATGACATTATTTTTTGAGGTAATGAAAAGCTTAGTGCAGAAATTGCAAAAGAGATGCATAGTGAATTTGAAATGAGCATGATTGGACCTATAAAATACTTTTTGGGATTAAATGTAAATAAGACAGACAAAGGTATATTCAAAAATTAGTCTAAATATGTAAAGGAGATATTAAAGACATTCAAGATGGAAGACTGCAAGCCAGTAAGCACTCCTATGATAACATGAAACAAGCTTTCTAAAAATGATGACTCCAAAGAAGTTGAAAAAACACTTTACAAGTCCATGATTGGAAAACTCATATATCTCACTCAATCTAGACTAGATATATCTAATGTAGTTGGCATTGTTGGGAGATTTGTAGCTGAACCTAAATAGAATCATCTAATGATGATAAAAAGAATATTAAGATATTTATAGGGAACTATAGACTATGATTTATGGTATCCTAACTCAGAAAATGTAGAACTTCATGTGTACATAGATAGAGATTAGGAAGGTTTCATTGATGATAGAAAGAGAACCTCAGGAGGAGCAGTATTTCTTGGAGACAGGTTGGTTACTTGGACAAGCAAGAAGCAAAACTGTATTTCTCAGTCGACAGCAGAAGCTGAGTATGTAGCAGCTGCATTGAATTGTTCAACAATGGTTTGGATCAAATAGATGATTAAACACTTTGGAATTCAGATTGATTATCCCATTTGCATCCATTGTGATAACACCAGCACTATTAATATGTCAAAGAACCCTGTGATGCATGCAAAGACAAAACACATAGAAATAAAATATCACTTTCTAAGAGAAAAATTTGCAGATGGAGAAGTGAAGTTGGATTATGTGAGCACCAGCGATCAATTGGCAGACATATTCATGAAACCTCTATCAAAAGATACTTTTGAGTATCTCAAGAAGAATCTGTGAGTAATTCCCTTTTCTGAGTCTGATTAGAACTCACAGTAAATGCATTAGTCCTTGGTGACTGATGAGTGGTTGACTACAGTACTTCTGGAGTAGTACCTGTGCTTATTTGTATTTGGCATCCTTTGCCATTGATGTCAAAGGGGGAGTATATAGTAAGGGGGAGCATATACTCTAGGGGAGTATATAGTCATGGAAAATAAAAACATAGTCAGAGGAGCTACAATAGTGAAGAGGAACCTTTGACGAGGATATTGAGAAGATTGTAAAAGAAAGAAGACACTCTTAGATTGATGGTGTTTTTAATCATATGTTGCCATTAATGTCAAAGGGGGAGATTGTTGGAGATTTTCCTTTGTGAAAATAGTTGACTGTATGTTTTTCATTGATGACAACATATAGCATTCAGTAGTGAACTGTATTCACTTTTTAGTATGGTTATGTAGAATCCTTGTGTGGTTGTTTTATGTTTCAGACATAGTTACTATACCATGTACATACATGCAGATTCAAATGTTCAGTAACAGTTGAGTTATGTTAGTCTGTTTACTAGCCACCATTTCAGAAGATTATTTTTAGAAATCTGAATGTAATTTCATTGATTCTTCAGTTGTGCCTATCTATGGGATATGCATGTTCAGATTCATGTTTAGTTATGAGTCTAAGTTAATTAACCAAAGGCGCTAATCATGTTTCATTTGAAGCATGAAGTTTTGGTAATTTTGGTGGAGTCGACTATGAGAAGCGATGCATCTATTCAGTTTGAGTTGCGTGGTTGTAATTATGTTGCATGCTTGGTTTGACCAACAATATAAGCATTGAAGGGATTCTTAAAGCCAAAAAAGATCATATCTTTTGGAGAAGATAAATATAGCAGTTCATTTTGTAAACGCTAAGTGTGAATGAGAAGAAAAGAGACAGAAGAAGGATAGAATAGAATATTGATTGTTTTGGGACAGTAAAGTCACTTCATTCATCAGAAAAAGATCTATGTGAAGAAGTAGAGAGTGTATACCATTCATTGGAATTGATCAAGACAACAGGTCTACTCAAACAGTTCAATATCGGATATAGTGTATATCTATTTTACTGAAGGTTGTAGCCTTCATCATTTTAGCAGTGATCTTTTGGACAGTGAGTCCTCACCCCTAACAGGGTTATTTGTAAAAAGACTCCTAACAGGGTCTGACCCTTAACCAGGTCACTATACTTATTGCATTATAAAGATAAACTCTTAATAGGGTTGCGAGATCTTCTAACAAGGATTATTATACTCAAGTACAGTTCTTTGTGGGTGCTAATTCTCATTGGGGTTTTTACCTAATTTGGTTTCCCTGTAACCAAAATTGTGGTGTTCTATTTTGTGTTATCTGAATGTGTATGTGCTTAATGATATTCTGTATTTAATTGGAGAAAAGAATTAAAATTACTGATAATTGATTCACCCCCCCTCTCAGTTATCCCTTGGGATTATTCTAACAATACACAACAATCACACACATTGACACAAACATTTTTAACGTGGAAACCCTGCTAAGGAAAAAACTACATGGGATTGGTAACCCAAAATATTTCACTCTTCTGAAGTGAGCTCGGGGAATACCCAACCCTGTTAAAGGTTAGAATGCACACTGTTAAATGTGACCTGGTTAGAGGATTTAAAAGTAACATTTATCTCTTGACCATGCATTCACTATGGGGTCAACAAGAAAACACTGAACATTCATTAGAATGTCATAAAAAAGTCTTTCAAATCCTACTCAGTTAAGATATTTATCTGTAAAAATGGTTAAACTAATACAATAATGATCTCATTCAAGTACAACTCTATTTTGCAAATTTTCATATCTATGCTAAGTACATAATACCTCTAATCAATTTTTTCACTTCAGTTCATCTGATTCTTCATACTCTGTTCTTCTCGGTAATACTCTTTCCTCTTCACTTGATGATGTTTGCAGAAAATGCTTGGTTCTGTCTTTAACCAGTTTGATCAGTCATGCATAAAATTCACAGGTGCACATCATAGAATCATGTAATTCAAAATAAATCTCTTGTCTCTTATATAGACATCATATCTCATTTAATTTTCATCCTTTATATTTTTCTGCTTAATCTCCATCGTTGACTATGCCGCTTAAACCATCCTCGACAATTGTGTTAAAAACATGTTTCAATCCTCATTGTCTGATCTTCCTTGAATTTTCATAATCATTTGATCAACATAACAAACAATATCATTTACCTCAGAATCATCAATTGCCAACTCAACATTCTAGTCAGACTCAGTTTGATTAAATTGCTCAGTCAATATCATGATGTGTTGGCGATCCCTAGCACGATTATCAGTATGCTCAATATACACTATGTTTTACTCGGTGTTCACCATCTCTCGGTGTATACATAAATTTTTATTTACCGACCACATAAACTTTGTTTGCTCCAGATCTTCAATCCATAATAGATGTTTGTCACCATAATGATACTCAAATAAGTTGACATCAATGACAATACATTAACTGATAATGTTTATCATCATATCTGTAACTCGGTTGACTATCAACAAATGACGTTATACTTACAATCAGTTGTAGTTCATCATGGTCTTATTGGAGTTTATTAATTTTACAAATTCTATAGGAAATTTACTAAAAACTATTCCGAAACCCTATGTACAAGGTTTTTTTGGAAGGAATAATAATTTGCCTTCCATTCTACAATTAGAAAATCCCCTAACTAAGTTGAATGTTAGTCTTTGACATGCACTTCAAGAATAGAACACTTCCAGGAGAGAATATGGTATTAGGAGTAAATGAGAGGAAGCCCTAGCCTAATATATTTCACGTATTAGGCCAAATAGACTACTTAGAGTGATGGTTTAGTGAATTGGTGATATTGAACATATCTTCAAAATTGAACATAGAGGCTATTGGTGTTTCCAACTAATTACTAAGACACATCTACAACTTAACCTTCACCTATCATGAATCATCTTAGTTTAGTGGCCAATTGTTTGATAGTTCCTTAGAAATAAGGAATATCCCCTTTGCTTAGGGACCTGCAAAACCCAGGTGGGTATCCCTATCATACAATGTTAATAGATAAATAAAATGACATATAATACAATAGATCTTCTCCCAACTATAATACATTGAATGCAGATTAGTCACACACAGGGTCAACTCAACTCTGGTGCATCAACAATTTGTAACAGACTAGGAGAAATGATTTCTCCAAACCTTGAAACATCAAAAAGTAGAGTGGTTTAGATTATTTTATTTTTATATAATATACAAGCAGCCATGCATAGACCAATGCCTAGTCTAGGCTATAGAGTCTCATTATGGATAAAATAGTAATGATTTGAATATATGATATGGGTTTCTAAGAAGAGTTTCATTATGGTATGAAGTAGATGTGTTAATTCTAGTAATTATCATGTTATGGGTCCATATTCTAGAATAAAAACTGAAACTCCTTCTGTAACCTTCCCTTGAAGGGATACCTAAGCGAAAAAAACTGAGATTAAAATTATTTTCAAGTTTTGGAAGCAAACCGCCCTTGCACTTGATAGTTTTGATATCTCTGTGACTATCACTAGATATTTTGATACCTCTGTCTATAAAATGAGCCGTACTCTAATTCACAACCTCATTCTTTATATATCTCCTATAAAAATACCTTCTGTAACTGCACTCTTTTGTACCAATACATTCTCACAGTATTCACAAAACCATACATCGATTGAAACAAGGGATAATCTTCCCGATTTCTAGTGCATAGTCCCCTATTACATATTTATCCTTTTCTTCTTCAAGAATTAACTCTCAATTTTTAAGTTGCAGACATGGTAACAATGTGCCATTTAATTATGGAAATACTATAATAAGCATACCCTACAATTTTTTTAGACCTGCTGAATCTTGGTTATAGAAAATCCATTTGGATACTCAAAATATTTTAACAACAGGCTACATCATTCCATGGCATGTAATGATAAGAAATGCTCTGCAAAGTTACTTCATGTGTCACTTCTTTTCTCGATCTCCTTAGACTTCATTTCTACATTGGTACACATCGTCAAACCACCTTGACCATGATTACATGGAATATTCATGCTTACCTAGTTCCTGTTACTTAACTAATGGAGATGATGATCAAGACCGAGATTAGAGGTATACAAGATTGTAGAAAGAATTAGATCAGTTGTTATTTTGTCATTGATGTCAAGCAATTGATTTCTAGTTCATATTAAATTGCCATATATTTCAGAATTGATTTAATTGGGAAATAGATAAATATGAGACAATGATAAGTTCATCTTGAGATAATTGGTTTCTACTTTATCAAGTTGGTAAAGTAGATTGGGAAAATTGATAAGAATAAAGAGTTAAGCTACCGAGCAGAGAGAGTATGTTAGTAAAGGGATATGAAAGTTGGTCAAGACACCGAGACATTGAAGCACCGAGTAGTGCATGTTAGTCACCGAATCGAGAGTTAGTTGCCCAGTATAACTGATGTTAGAAACAAGGATAAGAACACATTTAATGGAGAGAAATAATGATTTGGAGGATTCCAAGAATGAAAAGGAAGTTGGTTACAAGATCTATGCATGAGAAAATTCAAGGAAGATATCTATGGTATAGATTAAGAAGCAAAAGTGAAGGTTTTATTTCCAAGAAAATTGCAAGTTCCAAGGTGATGCCGAAGTGGATAACTGAGTTTCAAGTTCACTGAATTCATTCAAAAATTTAATGTAACGAATGAGCGTGATTGATGGAAAACCTAATCAAGGAGATTAAGAGGCAAAACATAGTCTATTTGAAGGATAAATTTGAAGAACAAATGGCTGGAAAGTTGAAGTGTTGAAATGCTACCAAGTGATGTAGTGAAGAGAAAAGAAGTGATAATCTGAGTCTTAGAGCAGATATTGATGAAGTGTTGATGCTAGTAGTCAGAGAGCACAAAAGGGATCTGATCAAGAAAGAGGTAGTTGCAGTTTTATCTATCATTTTACATACTATTTCTTATTTGCATTTGTAACAAAAAAATCTCTTAACGTAGTGGACTCAACAGTCTTATTGTAAAATCCTTGAGAAAGGTGACATTCCAAAAGAGTGTTCAAAGTCCTCTAACTAGGCCACTCCTAATAGGGTGAAGATCTTAATGGTTCTGAGGTAAATCCCCTAACATGGTCACATTTAACAAATGTATATTGAAATCTTTAAGATGATAAAGTTTTAACTGAGCATACTTCAGAAGAGTATTTTCATTTGTGGGTGACAATTTCCACAGAGGTTTTTCCCAAATTGGGTTTCCTCGTTAAATCTGGTGTCAAATGTGTTGAATGATTAATGTGAATTTTATTTACTATTTATAAAAGTTAATGTTTGAGTTATTGAAGATATTTGGTGATTTTTTTGTTTTTGTTGTTGTTTATCCTACCGAGTTGAATTAGAGTTAAGTTTTTAAGTTTAAAGAATCATAGTTCTATGATTCACCCCCTCAGTAATCCAACAATTGGTATCAGAGCTGGGTAATCCAAGATATATTTTAAAAGACTTGAGTTAAAGATCTGAAGATGTATAAGAGGAAGGCACCTAAGCTGAATAAGGATAACTTATCTGCATGAAAAAAATGAATCAGATTGCACCTATCTGGGATTGGATATTATGCACTATATTATGTTGACAACGAGCATACACCACTGCCATCTGGTCCTTTGAAATTTGAGCAGATAAGAGAAAAACTAGACCACACACAAGTAATGATTGAGATATCATCTACTCTCATTGATCTGCAATTCAATGACCTTATAGGATGTGATATAGAAAAGAAGATGTGGGATAATATTGAATTGATACATGGTAGAGATTGACATATTATGAAGGAAAAAGCTAAAAAGGTTATTTTGATTCTATGAAAATGAAAGAAGGTGAAAATGTTACACTATACAACGCTAGAATAAACGAAACTGTAAATGCTATTAGAGGTGCTGGAGGACAAATAACTGAAGAAGACATGACAAGAAATTTATTGAGGACATTGTTACCTATGTATGCCATCCCAGTGTCTGCAATACAAGAACTAAGATCCTTTCCTCACATGACTGTTTCATTGGATGCCACTATTGGAAATTTGATTGCTTTTGAGCTTAATGATTTTGATAATAGTTTACCTACTACTGCTAGGATTGAGTCTACATTTAAATCATCTTTGATGATGGTAATTTCTAGGGAGTCTATACCTTGTGATGGTTATGCAAGTAGTTCTAGTGAAAGATTCTATAGCTGCAAGAGTGAGTTAGAAGAACTATATGCTGAAGATGAAGCAAATGAAATTGAATTTGAAGCTCTACTAGCTAGAAGACTAAAAATAGGTAAAGGAAAGTACCGAGGTAAGATACCCTGGATATGTTTTAAATGTAACAAGATTGGATACATTTCTTCTAGATGCCTTACCAATGACAATGATGAGAAGAAAGACAATCGAGATGAGGAAAAAAGAGAAAACAAATTCAGGAGATTCTGAGATTACAAAAATAAAGGTAAGAAGTCATGTCATATTCCTAATAAAGGACTAACCGATGATGATAGATATGATGATGATGGAGAAAAAGTTGTATATGTTTCCATAAAGGACAATTCTGATGAAGAAAAGAAAGAAGAAAAATCCCTAATATCACATATAATAAAAAATGATACCTGGATTATAGATAGTGGGTGTTCACAACACATGATTGGTGACACACTTAAATTCATTAATATGGAAGAACATAATGGAGGATATGTTAGATTTCATAATGATGCTCCATATCTTGTGAAAGGTAAAGGTTCTATAATTCTGTTAAATAATACAAGATGTACACCAATACTGATTGGGATGGAAACATTAATGATAGAAAAATTACAAGTGGAGGAGCTTTCTTTTTAGGAGAAAGAATAGTTACATGGGTGAGTAAAAAGAAAAGTTGTATATCACAGTCTACTATCAAGGCTGAATATGTTGCTAGAACTATGACTTGTGCAAACATTGTATGGATTAAACAACTACTTGAAGGTATGAAAGAGGAGATTACAGATCCAATTACTATATTTTGTGATAACACAAGTGCTATAAACATATCAAAGAAACTGGTAATGCATTATAAGACCAAGCACATCTCTATCAAGTATCATTACTTGAAAGAGAAAGTTCAAGATACGAATGTGATGTTGGAGTATGTGAACTTAAAGGAGCAACTAGTAGATATATTCACTAAGCCACTATCGAAGGATTCTTTTGAGTATCTCCAAGGTAAATTAGGGGTCCTACCCCTATCCAACATTCATTAGAGAAAGATGCATGCTGCATCAATTCTAGGACTCAATAGAATATCTATTTTGTGAGTTGATGATAGTGTTCACACTTTAGGTGTTTCCTCTGTGCGTGGAATAAAGGGTACCTGTTAGAAAGCCACAAACACTTCAATAGATCATTGTTTTAGCAATATGGGGTTAGTAAAAACATGAAAACACACTAAACCCTCTAAAGGCGACCTATTGCCTTCT
>MU225916.1:438091-450312 GCA_018584345.1 Thuja plicata
TATTTAATTCATTTAGAAATATAGGATTTAATTATTAAAACAAATAAATTGCTTTTTAATAATTAAGGGACTATAGCCATTTTAATAAAATTAATAGGCTAGGGTAATGGGGTGGAATGCAAGTGATACCTTGATTTAGAGATTTATTTAATTCCTTTATATTAAATACTATAGCCATGTTTGATTTTTAATTTGATCTGATTGGTCGATATTGAATTGAATGGTATGGCTATAGTAGATAATATAAATCAGTGATAAAAATCACCTAGGACATTAAATTGATTTAAAGAATTATGCCAAACAGTAACAGGGTCGCTTGGACATAAATCGAGGGCATGATCACACTTAGGGCAAATAGGGTCCATAGTTGTGACAGACCAATTTTAGGTGGTTACATCCTCAAGTTGTGTAAAGTAATTATGTATGCAAAGATTTATCAGTACATGCAAGGTATGATCCACTACCTAAACAAGTTTTCAGGAATATGAACCTTTGGCATTATTGTCAAAGAGGGAGAATGAATAATTGACAAATACACAGATTAAGGGAGAATGACTGATTGAAAGAATATAAAGAGGGATAATATGCATAAAGATGTTAAGAGAGAATGAACATAGAGGGAGAACAAGATCAAAAATCTAAAGGGAGTAAAGAAAAAATATATATGTAAAAGGGAGATGAATATTGTTTCCATCATCAATTGACAGTGTTGCCATCAATGCCAAAGAGGGAGATTGTTACTCAACTAATGGAGATGATGAGGAAGACCAAGATTAGAGGTATACAAGATTGTAGAAAGAATTAGATTAGTTGTTATTTTTTCATTAATTTCAAGAAATTGATTTTTGGTTCATATTGAATTTCCATATCTTTTGGAGTTGATTTAATTAGGCAATAGATAAAGATCAGACAATGATAAGTTCATCTTGAGATAATTGGTTTCTACTTTATCAAGTCTGTAAAGAAGATTGGGCAAGGTGGTAAAACTAATAATTTAAGCTACTGTGTAGAGATATTCTATCAGTAAAGGGTTATGAAAGTCAGTCAGGACACCGAGACATTGAAGCACTGAGAAGTGCATATTAGTCACCGAACCGAAAGTTAGTTACCGAGCATAACAAATGTTAGAAAAAAAGAAATAGAACATATTTAATGGTGAGCTAAAAAAATATGGAGGATTCAAATAATGAAAAGGAAGTTGGTTACAAGATCTACACACAAAAAAATTCAAGGAAGCGATCTATGGTATAGATTAAGTGAAAAAAGTGAAGGTTTGATTTCTATGAAAACGACAAGTTCTGGGGTGATGCTGAAGCGGCTAACCAAGTTTCAAGTTCACTGAATTAGTTCAAAAAGTTAATTTAATGACTAATCATGATTGAAGGAAAACCTAATCAAGGAGATTAAGAGGCAAAAATAGAGTCTATTTAAAGGATGAATTCAAAGAACAAATGGCTATAAATTTGAAGCTTTGAAGTGCTACTGAGTGATGAGAAAAGAAGTGATAATTCGAGTCTAAGAGAAAATATTGATGAAGTGTTGATGCTAGTAGTCATAGAACACATAAGGGATCTGATAAAAAAAGAGGTAGCTATAGTTTTATAGATCATTTTACATACTGTTGCTTATTTGCATTTGTAACAGAAAAATCTCTTAATCGAGTGGACTTAATTGTCTTATTGTAAAATCCTTGAGAAAGGTGACATTCTAAAAGAGTGTTCAAAGCCCTCTAACTAGGCCACTCCTAACATGGTGAAGATCTCATCGAGTTTGTTTCAAATCTCCTAAGAGGGTCACATTTAATAAATATGTATTATAATCTTTAACATGATAAGATTTTAACCAAGCATACTTCAAAAGAGTATTTTCATTTGTGGGTGAGAATTCCCAAAAAGGTTTTTCCCAAATTAGGTTTCCTCATTAAATCTAGTGTCAAATGTGTTGAATTATTAATGTGCATGTTATTTACTATTTATGCAATTTACTGTTTGAGTTATTGAAGATATTTGGTGTTTTAGTTGCTGTTGTTCTTTATCCTATTAAATTGAATCAGAATTAAGTTTTTAAGTTTAAAGAATCATAGTTTTCTGATTCACCCCCTCTCAATAATCCAATAGTTCCACATGGAAAAACACAATTAGTTTGACCATCAGGAGACCAGATCATAGTTCATTCACTAGCACCCCACTCACCCATTGACACATTTTGGAATTATCGGTTAATCACGGCGGAAACATGGGGCATCACAATTCTTCTCTGAAATAAGCCCCCCACACATCTACATCCAGTTCACAGTGGAAATTTTCCTTATAAAAAAAATGCGAGGTAATCATTTCCTTCAGAATCATTACTTAATGTACAGGAAGCCCGTGTACCCATACTACATTTTTTATTATTTGGATTTTCTACGCGAAAGAGTGGGGTCACCATTTTTTCCTCAAGCTCCATTGTCTGTCCATGTCACCCCACGAGTCTGCAACATATCTCTTGAACCTACCTTGAACATCATAGAGATATGAGGTTTATCCCTTCTTACAGCCTTAACACTTATATAGTTCCCACCCTGCTCACTTTATCTCTTCATCATAAGCCCTAAATAATCCTTGTGAGGATGCTTGGTCTTCATTTCCTTTGGTTTTCAAAGAAATAATTTGGCAACCCCCGTGTTCACATATATTATTAAATATTTGGAATCACTTCCATGGGAACATGGGGAGGAATTGATTAGATCAAATCCATGATCCCAGCTACCCGCACTGTAATTGCCACTACCAAAAAGGACCTAGTGGGGGCATTGGGAAAACCAAACAACTTAGGTGAGGACCAATATTTTTTCAAGGTTGGTGAAAAATAAAGGAACACAAGGAAGGGGCCATTTACACAATGACATGCACAATTTATTTAACTTATTCTGACTGGCCTAAAGGGCCAAATCCCAACTTGAAATCTTCTTCCTCTTGGAAAACTTATACCTTCTTATCAGGGGATGGCTAAAATTATCACTCACAACAAAGACAATGAAAGCACTTGTAAATTAAATAAAACATTGAAAATTATTATTAAATACTACTTAAATCAACACTTTTATTCAACCTTTAAACCAAGTACCCTATATCAAACTAACTACTCTTATCCTTTAAGTTTATTATCCTCTATATCATCTTGTGAAATTGTTTTTTATATGTATGTAACCTGAAAAGAGATAGGGTAAAAAATAGTCCTACTAAATAAATGAAGTGTATGTAGTTGACTCTTATTTCAATATTGAATTTTTTACTATCCTCAGTAGTCCTACTATTACAAAAATTAATACACTAAAGTATATTTTTTAACAAATATTTTTTGTAGGGAGCTCTAGCTTTGTATACCTAGAGGATGAAAGAGGGAAAATTTAATTTAGGATGTGCATTAAAATGTATTGGGCGTACACATTGGACGAAAATAAATATAGTTTGGTAAGTGATATTTTTGTTTCATCTCAAATAAGTAAATACGTGAATAAGTTTGTTTTCTAAATGTAGAGTTTGAAAAGTTTCTAAAGGAGGAAATTAGAAAAGAAGCTTGGATAGACCTTTATAAATTCTTAAGGATGGATTCAAAACTCCATGGATTTTGCAACTTGATTTCCTTACACTCAATGAGGAAATGATTTTATCTTTATAGTTGTTGATTCATTATCTAAAATTGTCCACTATATTCCTTGTAAAAAAACTATATATGATACCAAGTTTTAAATATTTTTATTTAAAGATATTTTGAGTCAATTTTGGTAGACATTCCAGAGAAAAATTGATAGTAGAATTAAATATATCTCAAATTAAAAACCTCAAATAGATGACCAAAGAAAGTTGGTAAATATATCTTTTGGTAATTTTCTTTAATGTTTAGATGGGGAGAATCCTAGAAAATAGGGTCTAGTTTTGATACATGTCAAATTATATTTCAATTCTAGCATTACATATCCTAAAAAGAAATTAAGGTTGCAAAACAAATTCCTACACTAACCTTGCGAGGAGTACGATATAAAAAATGTCATATCTTTATAATAACTACAAAAATATAATATAAATAAATGCAAATAACATGTATAACATAACACAATGATTGATGTAGGAAAGCCCTTTCGAAAGATAAACACCACACTGTAAAATCTACCAAACATATTTGTGCCATCCTAAATTGTACTCACCTACAATGACATTCTCAGTTAGGTCCTATATTAGAGTCCTTAGGCTGCACTATCTATTATGCTTGATCTTGTTGGATGATATTAGAATTGGGTACTACTGATGCTATTGGCATTCATGTTTTTTCATTGATGTCAACATAGGTTTCTATGGAGAGAAAAAAACTAGGTATTAATATTGTATGATGACTGACAAAAGTGTAGGAATCCTATATAGATGAATCAGAAGGAGCAAAGATGATGATATGAAGAAGGATCTGTGATGACCTTATTCCTAAGGTCTCTTGGTTTAATATTACATATTGGAGTTGTTACAGATGTTTTAGTGAAGACTGGTTTCTAGACTGCGACTATCATTCTTGATAGATCGAGTCTCTATGTTTTGGGGATATCTTATAGGCAATGATAATTCAGGTTATGTGAGCTTAATAGATGATAAAAGGAATATTGAGGAATATTTTTTGTTGATTTCAAGTCATGTGATTGTTGGTGACATCAGTTGTGGCATGTATTCTGGAGGAGACCTATTTGGGGCTAACTTCAGAGATGTAGCATGCATTATGGATTGCGAGCATGGATTGCGGATCTTGGATTATGTTTGATGTATTGTAATTGATGTTTACTTATTTTAGGTACCATTTGTATCTTATCAAGGGGTTAAATAATTATTGGTATATTGGGAAAGATTAATTGGCTGACCTAATCAATTATTGTAATTGGGTATATATGAGAGATGTTTTCTTTTGTAAAGATGGTGGAATGGATGAGGAAAAGGTAATTGAAAATATAGAGAAGTGTGGAAGCTACAAAGCTTGATTAGCTAGTGGATATAGAGCAGAGTTTGTGATTATAGTAATTCATTGGAATTGACCAAGCAAAGATAGTTGCTATCAGATAGTTCACTGGATTGTATATTTCTTATATACACTTGTTTGGATTGTAAATCCTTGAGGGTGGCAACCTTCTTTGGGTAGTGTGCTTGGGAAATGAGCCCAATATTACTCTTGAATCCTAACAGGGTCTATTGTTTAACAGGGGCTGTGTACTGTAATGTTGTAATAAGCTCCTAACAAGGCTAAATCTTTTAACATGGATACTATACTCTCAGTACATTATTTGTGGGTGCTGATTCCCACCAGGGTTTTACCTTTAACAAGGTTTCCTCACCAACAAAGGATTGTATTATTGTGTTGGACTTTATTGTATTATCATTTGAATTGAAGTTTTGGTTTATAAAGATTAATGTTTAATAATCTATCTCACAAATAATTCACCCCCCTCTTAGTTGTGCTTGTGGACTATTATTCCTAACAATTGGTAGCAGAGTTGCTGGTGCTTAGAGAGAAATATTAAAGTCTTGAGGTGATCTTGAAGATGACTTACTACAGGGAGGATAGTCTAAAATTTGATCCTTAAAACTTTAACAGCTGGAAGAACATGATGAGAACATATTTTCTATGTTTGGGAATCGACTATTGGATGTCCACAAAATGAAAGGAAAAGATAAAGAATGAGGATGAATTGGATAAAGCTACTGAAGATGAAAAGAAGTTATTTTCCTATAACATGGTCACAAGGGAATCATTGATCAATGCACTTTATGAAGGTGAGTTCATAGAAGTAAAAGACTTAGATTCTACACATGAAATTTGGACAATATTGGAAGCATTATATGAAGGACATAAGTTTACAAAATAGGTGAAGCTACAAAACTAGAAGACAAAGATGGAATCATTGAAAATTAAAGATGATGAGAACATTAGAGCATATGCATGGAGAATTACTGAAGTGGTTATTGGCATGAGGAAATCTATAGGTACTTACAGTGAGGAAGAAGTGATTGCGAAGATTCTCAGATCTTTGACACCTGCATATAGAAATAAAGTACAAGCTATAAAGGTGATTATACCTTTGATAGAGAAATTCAGTAGAAAGATGTTGACTAGAAAGCTAATTGATTTTGAGGCTACAAAACTAGAATATTGTCTACCTAAATTTGAGTTAGCATTCAAGGTGACTCTGCATAGAAACAAAAAGACCTTATCTGGAATTGTGAGCACCAGTAATAGTGACTTGAGAGAACTTGGAGACTATGCTGATGAATGGGAACATAAATAGGAAGAATAAATAAAGATAGATGAAGTGGTAGCCCTGATCGCTAGAAGAGAAAAGAGAGGTAAGGGTAAATTTAAAGACAAGTTACCTTTGAATTTTTATTCATGCAACAAGATAGGTCATTTTGCATCTCGATGTCCTACAAGGGTTCCGAAACATAGACCTAAGCTTTAAAAATCAAAGCATCCAAAAGACAAGGAATGTTATTATGCTAGTGAAGGTGTTTCTGATGATGATGCTATTGACTATGATGAGATTGGATTTATTGCTATTAAGGATGATGAACCTATACATGAAGAAAAAGCCTTACTATCTTGTGTTGAAAAGAAATCTGAATGGGTTATAGACAATGGTTGTTCACATCATATGACTGGAGAAATTTTTTTTTGGTTAGTCTGAAAAGATATGATGGTGGTATTTTTTAGATTTGGTGACAATAGTCCTAAGCTTATCATTGGAGTTGGATATATTTCTCTAGATGGAAAAACTAATACTGACAATGTACTGTTTGTTGATGGACTTAAGCATAATTTGTTGAGTGTTGGACATGTAGTGGACAAAGGTTATCAATTAAAATTAATTGATGGGAAATGTTCTATCAGAGGTAAATCAAGAGACTTGATCACATCTAGTACTAAATATAGAGGTAATTTATTTGAATTGAATACATATGAGGTTTCTTATTTTATTGTGAAGGTTGATGACAGTTGGTTATTGCATAGAAGATTCTGTCATGTTAACTTTGATAATATTGTGAAGGAAAGTATGAATAATGCAGTAAGAGATCTACCTAAGATTGTAAAACCATCTAACACTATGTGTAGAGAGTGTGCTATGGGGAAGCAAACTAGAAGGAGTTTTATGCAAATATTATTTAGCAAAAGGGAAGTTGGATCTGGTACATATAGATCTGTGTGGTCCTACAAGAACAAGATCTTATTATGGTTAAAGGTAATTTATACTTTTTGTTGATGAATTTTATAGAATGATGTGGGTTACATATTTAAGAGAGAAATATGGGGCATTTGAAAAAATCAAGATATTCAAAGCAAAAGTTGAGAATGAATCAGGTTTGAAGATAAAATGTTTGAGATTAGATAGAGGTGGTGAGTTTACTTCAGATTTATTTAATACCTACTCCGAAGAGCATGGAATATTCATACAGACATATGCTCATAGGACACCACAATAGAATGGGATATTAGAGTGAAGAAAAAAAACAATATTAGATGCTGCCAAAACTATGCTATTGGAAGGAAATGTATTACATGTTAATTGGAGAGAAGCTGTTGGTACTACTATGTACACCTTGAAAACAATTTAGATTAGAGAAGGTACAAGTAAGACTCCTTATGAATTATGGTTTGATCATAATCCTATTGTAAAATATTTCAAAAAATTTGGAAGTAAATGCTACATCAAAAGAGATGATGAGATAGGAAAGTTTTGTTATGCCCCAAAATTTGGGCACTTAAACCTTAATCTATGAACATATGTTTCCTTAATCATGATATCTCAACTATATAACTCTTCTAGGTAAATTACAACCCATTTGGCATATACTTAATAAAAGAATATACTCTAATCTCATTTTCTTAAATTACCTTAACCATAATATGGAAGTAACTATTTTTAATTAGCTTCTAAAAAGGAAATGAATATACATTATTCTCAAAATAATAAGGTCTCATTAAAAAAATTTCCCATATAATATTCATTTGTAAAATTACAAATTTCTTTTCGAAATGGAACTTTAAGAACATATCAGTTTCTAATTCATTAAGATGACATAATTTACAGAAATATGATAAATTTTATTTTCAATATTCAAAAATGGATCCAACATATACTTTACAAAGGCCCTATATGAAACCTATAGCGGAACAACTTTAACAATATGGGATAGAACCAACTCTCAACACAAAAGTACCAAGTGGTAGATCCTTCAAAACCTCAACCAAAATTTCCACGAGTCCCAACATAAGCTACAAGAAGATAAAGGTTGACCATGGAGGCTCACCTCCCAACCTAGGCCTTTGCAAGGCCACCCCTGAGCTAGGGGATCCATAATTGAACCAGGATACATACACACATAAAAACTATGAATTTGAAAATAGGAACACAAGAAAATACCCAATACCCAAGGATATACATAGGTATCCAAAAGACCTGAAACAAAGGGGTGAAAGAGGACTACCATAAGAGGAGGAAGCCAATAATACAAAATACATACACTAGGAATAGGCCATACATGGGCTCAACATTCATAAGTACCACATATATAATCTTGTTCCATGGCCACACATGGAGTCATGAACAAATTTCTACCCTTCACCTCAATGCCCTACGACGGCAACTGGAGTAAATTTACCTTTCTTTCACAAAACAAGTCATGGCTTCAAGCCTTCCAATTTTTCTTATGAACCCCTAATTCCTTGGGAATTCTTGGCATCATGGGCACCCATATACCCATGTACATCCCTCCACACATGGGAGACTCTGCACTACTTGGGTAGATCACTGGCTTTCACCCCATCAAGGTTACCCAACCCTCCCAAGGGTGAATAAGCCTTGAAGAACCCCATATATAAAAAATCACAAAATAAATGCAAGACTCAACACGTAAACTCCAAGAAGGTAAAAACAATAACATAAACTTCAATCATGGATTTCTCAAACTATGTACAAATGCAAACAATAACTACTCCTAACTATGCTAATAAGGAAACTCACCTCAAATCCAAACTATGGTAAATGTAAGGTGGTTTGTGAAGAGCTTCTCCTTATCATCCTTCCTCCTTCTCTCAAGTCTTACTCCTACAAATTAATATGTCTCTAAAAGTAGAGAGTGGGTGTGTACCCAAAATCCATCTAAACCCTTCCTTATATAGGCATTCTTCCTAAAATATCAGGAGTCATAAATGGAGGGGAAACCCTAATCCATCTACTCTCCCCACTTGCCTTCTCCATAAATGAAGTTAAATGCTTGTAAGGAAAGAATGGATGGATTAACCAAAGTCTTACAACTCTTCAATTTTTCTGCTTCCAAAAATGGTGACTTAGGGAAGTCATAAATGAATTATAAGACTCTTAATGGGTTGAAAATGACCCCTAACCCCTAAGGTACCAAGTGGGGTAGTTAGTTTTGACCCTAGTTACTCACTAGGAGCCCAAATGACCCTCCTAAACTCCACCCAAGGTTAACTCACGAAATCCAACCCTCAAGACTCAATCTAATCTCTCTTAACTCATCCTTATCTTCCTTGATTCAATCTCATCTCAAAATTATCTTCCTAAACCTTAGCGTAAGCATTGGGACTATACTAGGTAACTCTTGGGTAAAGTTAAGCCTATGCTAGTCACATTTACTAGCCATGCCAACACACAAGGTGCACATGTGTCAAGTGACACAACAATTTTACATGAGCATGACTTATTACACATTTACTTAATTAATTAAAATAGAATCATACACGATACTTTTACGAATAAAAATACAATACAATGAGGTCCATGTCTCTTTTTTATAGATAGGGCCTTAGCATCATGATTTTGACATAGGTCCATTTCTAAATCCCCAATTAGTACCATGGTCAAATTTTCTTACACACTCATTGCACACATTAGTAGGTTCAATAAATTGACACATAAACATAGAAGAGTTCATAATGTAAGTAGAACACACATTCACTCATATTTGCATCAAAGATTCATTGAACTTAATGATATTTGCATCTATTCCATATGCTTAAACATAACTCTTAATAAATCTGCATACTGATATTATCTAACATCCACTTACTAATCCAATATAATAAACCATGAAAGCTAAGTCCTAAACATAAATCTGCATCACTCACACAAAGTATCTAATAGATTCCTTGATTACATAATCAGGTGTTGTATACAAGAAAAGGATTCAACAGATCCATAAAGAATTCATGTGTCCCAATAGTCCAACTATAGAAAAATCAATATCGACAGGAGAACATATAAATGAGAAATAGTGCTAATATTATGTCAGACTTGGATAGGCCTCACATCCTCCCCTTCTAGGCATGAAAATCCTCCTGGATTTCATCAAAGAGGTGGGGGAGCTATGACCTCATCTATAGTGCATACTCATAGTATCTAAACTTACACTAAGCATATTGATCACTATTAATCATTTTATGCAATGTATATCTAGTATTCATAACTATATGCACGTTAATTTACTTTGATCCATTCTTAACTGGTAAGTCACATCTCAAGCAAAATATAATTTTAAGAATGATAATGGTATTTTCTTCGCAACCTACTCCCTTAAATGTTCTATCCAAATTCCATTTGAACATGATAGAGAACATTAATTCACAACACAGGACTAGCAACATAAAGCACACATCCTAGCCACTGCAAAAACATAAGAAATCTGAAATCAAGGTTCACAAATTTCAAACTGAAAAACTAAAAACTTATACAAATCCAAAAGAAAATAATTGTGAACAAGAACAATTTTAATAGATAAAAGAAAATTTGGTGACTCGATGATTACAAGAAAACCAAAAATAATTCAAGCTAGCCCTTTATACATTCAAGTTCATCCAAACTGAAAATCAAATTAAATTCAATCATATAGACAGAGTGACTAACACTAAGCCACAAGGAGGGAGTAGAAGCTACATGACACATTGCGTCCAAGCTGCACTAAAGAACATGACCAAACACTCAAAAAAAACATAAATCGTGCAAAACACAACTATGTTTTTTTTTTTGTTTTAAATAACACTAATGTTTAACGATGCATAAAAAAAATGACTCTGGTTTGATTACTAGTGAGGTACGCAAATATAAGTTTGGAAACCTTGAATCCGGTTAGAGTGGAAAATCGATGACTACGTTGACTATGCATCCCCACTAGTCGAGTAATGAGTTTTTGATCAAGGAATAATTACTTTTCTTGATTAGCTATACACTCAAATTATACCCTTGATATTAATATCAATAAGCTCCTGTTTAGCTTTAGTTAAATTTGAATATAAAATAAGTAATAATGTTCAAAATTTAAACAATCAAACTCCTCAATACTATTTTCATAATAATATAAATCTATTTAAACTTTAATCCTAATTAATCGCATTCTAGTTTATTGATTTTAATAACCCAATATCTAGACTAAAATAAAGATATAAGGTTCACCATTTAATTTTATAACATAATTAAATCGCATGATATGGTCACATTTGCAATAGTATTACCATCTGATTATTTATTTTAAGCCTATTAATTCTTTATAAACTTAAAGTTAAAAATGGTATGATATTATCTTCAATCATACTTTCAAATTTAACCCCTTATAGATTTATTTAAAGTTAATCGTATAATGACATTGTTGACCAAGTTTGATGATTGGATAACATAGATAGTGTATAGGGTCGTTTGAGACCAAGGATGATTTACAACGATTTAAAAATGGTTATTAAATCACTGTCTTAATTTAACATTTAAGTGTTTACTACCCCATGTATTTACTAATTAACTTAAGTTAATTCTTCGTTTAAATAATGTCAAAAGTTATCAAACTGCATTACATATTAATTGAATAAAGCTAATTATATAAGAGATACGCCCCAGGGAATAAACTCTAACTTATTTAACCTTCGAAAATACTAAACATTTCGAATTAATTCCCTAAACTTTCTTACAATAATCTTATTTACAAAACAATAAAGTTAAAAACTAATTAACTTAATTTATAAGTTATAAAGAATTAACCATTTAATATCTATTCGAAAATCTAAATAATTTATAGAACTAAATTGAAAGAGGTTAACCCAAGTGAATGATTAGCTAGCATAACCAACCTTCAATAAGGACTAAACATTTTAATTTTTAAGTTCCTTAAAAGTTCACTATCAATCTTACTTTAACTGTTAGA
>MU225916.1:463285-491376 GCA_018584345.1 Thuja plicata
TAATTGAATAATTGAATTAATTACAATTTGATCAAGGAAATTAATTTGAATTGAAAATGTTCCAAAGCATTGATTCAGGAAATTGATAAATTGATAAAATAATAAATGGGGCCCAAAGTCTAGGCGATCATTTTAGGGTGCATACACATATGCTTAAACATAACTCTTAATAAATCTGCATATTGATATTATCTAACATCCACTTACTAATCCAATATACTAAACCATCAAAACTAAGTCCTAAACAAAAATTTGCATCACTCACATAAAGTATCTAATAGATTCCCTGCTTACATAATAAGGTGTTGTATACAAACAAATGATTCAACAGATCCATAAAGAATTCATGTGTCCCAATAGTCCAACTATAGAAAACTCAGTATCGACAGGAGAACATATAAATGAGAAATAGTGCTAAGATTATGTGAGACTTGGGTAGGCCTCACAAGTTTGATGCTAGAAGTGATGAAGGTATCTTCCTTGGTTATTCTACTAAGAGAAAAGACTATAAATGTTTCAATCTAAGATTGAGGAAGTTGATTGAAAGAGCTAATGTGCGGATAGATGAAAAGTTTCAGATTCAAGAAAGAATGTATGATTGTGGTTAGCTTACAGAGATAAAAGAGGTCACTTCTGATCCTGCAGATGCCTTGGAGATTGATGATGAGATTGGAGATGAATGAATTGTGATTACTAAAAATCCTAAGACTCCAGGTATGTTAAGAAGAACTATCTTGAAAATTAAATCATTGGTAATGCAAGTAAAGGAATGATGAGAAGATCAAAAGTAAGAGAAGAAATTTGGTTGATTTCTCAAGTTGAGCCGAAAACTACTGATGAAGCATGTAGAGATGAATCTTAGACTAAAGCTATGCAGGAAGAACTATAATAGATAAAGAAAAAAAAACACTTGGGAATTGGTTCCAAGACCTAAAAAAATGTGATAGGAACTAAATGGTTTTTCAGAAACAAAATGGATGAGGAAGGAACAATGGTAATAAATAAGGCTAGACTGGTTTGTAAAGGCTACTCGAAACAAGAAGGCATAGAATTGGAAGAAACATTTTATCTTGTTGCTAGGTTGGAAGCTGTGAGATTATTTCTCGGTTATGTTGCACATAAAGACTTTAAAGTATATCAGATGGATGTGAAATTTACATTCTTGAATGGAGATTTGGAAGAATTATACATAGAGCAACCTGATGGATTTCCTTTAATAGAAGATGAAGACATGGTATGTAAGTTGAAGAAATCATTGTATGGACTAAAACAAGCATCGAGAGCATGGTATGCAATACTAGATAGGAATCTACTTCATCTTGGTTTCAAAATAGGTAATACAGACAGTAATTTATATTTAAGAGCTTGTGAAGATGGAATCCTAATCATAGAAGTTTTTGTTGATGATATCATTTTTGGAGGCAATGATAAAATGAGTAAAAATTTCTCTAAAGAAATGGAAAATGAATTTGAAATGTCAATTATTGGTGAGATGAAATTTTTTCATGGTTTGCAAATTAATCAAAATAAGAATGGTATTTTTATATCCCAAAACAAGCACCTTAAGGAAATGTTGAAGAAGTTTGGAATGGAAGATTGTAAAATTGTTGGGATACCCATGGTGATTGGTTATAAACTTACTAGTAATGATGAAACTTAGAGTTTTTTTTAGACAAAGTATAAATCAATGATTGGAGGTCTATAATATCTAACTCACACTAGACCAGATATTTCCAATACAGTTGGAATGGTGGCAAGATATCAAACAGATCCTAAAGAGACACACCGTGCTACTGTGAAAATAATTTTTAGATACTTGAAAGGAACAATAGAGTATGGATTATGGTATGAAAAATTAGATGAATTTATTTTATAGGCTTATACTGATGTTGATTGGGTAGGTAGTGTGGATGATAGAAAGAGTACAAGCGGTGGAGCATTTTTCCTTGGAAAAAGGTTGGTTTCATGGTTAAGTAAGAAGAACGAATTTATTACTCAGTCTACTGCTGAATCTAAGTATGTTTCTACTACTATAAATTGTGCACAAGTTGTTTGGATGAAACAAATGCTGAAGGACATTGGAATAATTTTTGAAGAGCCAATGGTTATCCATTACGATAACACTAGAATAGTGAATATGTCAAAGAATCTTGTAATTCATTCAAATACTAAACATATTTATATTAAGTATAATTTCATTGAGAGACAAGGTAGCAGAGAAAGAGATTAGACTAGAGTATGTTAGCACAAAGGAACATATAGCAGATATATTTACAAAACCTTTGCCAAAAGATGCATTTGAGTATCTCAGAAGCATGCTTGGGGTGAGAGCCCCTCCCTATGGTAATTAATTGATGCATGCATGCATCATTCTAGTGGATTTCAGAGCTATATCATTTTATAGACTTGATGTATGCATCTACTCCTCAGGAGGAGTGATCGTAAGAACACTATAGAGCACATTTGGGTGATTTTTCACCTGGATACTAGATATGAAGATTTGAAAAAGCAACACCTTAAATAAGATTAAAGAAGAGTTATGGGACCCTTTTCAATTGTTGTAAAAGGGGAAGAGATTCTATGTCAAAATCCCTACTGCTTTAGGGAGAATTGTGTTGAGGATATTGAGAAGATTGTATTGAGGATATTGAGAAGATTGTATTGAGAGAGAGTACTTTTGGGTTGATGGATTTTCCCATATGTTGCCATCAATGCCAAAGGGGGATATTGTTGGATGATACTAGAATCAGGTACTATTGATGCTGTTGGCATTCATGTTTTGTCACTGATGTCAACATATGTTTTTTTGGAGAGAACAGACTGGTTATTACTATTGTATGATAAATGACAGAAGTGTACAAATACTATATGGATGAATCATAATGAGTGAAGATGATATAAAGAAGGATGTGTGATGACCTTAGTCATAAGGTCTCTGGGCTTAATATTTCATATTGGAGTTGTTACAGATGTTTTAGTGAAGACTGGTTTCTAGACTGTGACTGTGATGCTTGACAGAGTGAGTCTCTGTGTTTTGGGGATATCTTATAGGAGATGATGATTCAGGTTATGCGAGATTGAGAAATGAAAGAAGGAATATTGAGGAATGTTTTTTGTTGATCACAAGTCATGTGATTGCTGATGACTTTAGTTGTGGTGTGTATTTTGGAGGAGACCTATTTGGGGCCAACTTCAGAGATGTAACATACATTGTGGATTGTGGATCTTGGATTATATCTGATGTATTGTAATTGATTTTTACTTGTTTTAGGTATTGTGTGTATCTTAGCAAGGGGTTAAATAATTATTTTGATATTAGGAAATATTAGTTGGCTGACCTAATCAATTATTGTAATAGGGTATATATTAGAGATCTTTTCTTTTGAAAATATGGTGGAATGGATGAGGAGAAGGTAATTGAAAAGATAGAAAAGTGTGGAAGTGGCAAAGCTTGATTAGCCACTAGATGTAGAGCAGAGTTTGTGACTATAGTACTTCATGGGAACTAACCAAGCAAAGACAGTTGCTATCAGACACTTCACTAGATTGTATATTTCTTATATACACTTGTTAGGATTGTAAATCCTTGAGGGTGGCTTTAACCTTCTTTGGGTAGTGTGCCTGGGAAACGAGCCCACTGTTACTCTTGACTCCTAAAAAGGTCTATCCTTTAACAAGGACTATGTACTGTAATATTATAATAAGCTCCTAACAAGCTTAAATATTTTAACAAGGATACTATACTGTTAGTACATTATTTGTGGGTGCTATTTCCCATCAGGGTTTTATGTTTAACAAGGTTTCCTTGACAAAAAAACATTGTGTTATTGTGTTGGAATTTACTGTGTTATCATTTGAATTGAAGTTTTGGTTTATAAAGTTTAATGTTTAATAATTTGTCTCACAACTGATTCAACGCCCTCTTAGTTGTGCTTCTCGACTGTTATTCTTAACATATCTAACCCCAATTCATCTTATCATTTCAACATCCCTACTCCATTTGGGACCTTTGAACCAAATTTTGAGGCCTTTTGGTTGGATCAAGTCAACCTAAATCACTCGGTCCCTGATATTTTTCAATATTTAAATCAGGCTTAGATCTTAATGGTTAAGTAGGAAATCTGAAATCTTATTGGCCTTCGTCGAGTTTTGAGCTTTGAAAATTCTTGAGAGATTTATATAAGAAGCCTAGCTCTCCACATTCGAGGAGAATATCACAAGTGTTCAAGCTTTCTCTTACAATTTCAAATTTCAAGTATCCTAAGATAAATTTAAAGCATCCAAGACATATTTTCAAGGCAATATTTTCCATTGTAGCAAGCTTATCTCCCTCACTTAAGGCCAAGTAGAGGATACTTAAATTATGCAAGAAGATCCTTCTTCCAACTACATAAATATAATTATGAATTAAAACTTTTTCAAGGCAAGCGACATGAAGTATAAAAACATTGGAGATTTAATGAGTATTTGATGATCTAGGCATTTTTGAAGGGTATCCTTGAATCTTCTCAACAATTCAAGATACTACAAAAATATTCAAGCATCTTCCAAATCTGTTTGTAAAGGTATATACACTTCATTTTTAAATCTAGCCTCTTCTTGACATTAGTATTCACTTTCTATACTACATGCATATTTTATTTAAATTTCAAGGTTCATTCCCTAATGAAGGTTTGACTGAGGTAAACCTCTTTTTACCCAACAATTTCTCTCTTTTTCAATGTGCAAGAATAGATTTCCTTGATTTCATGGCTAGATCTCGATAGTATAGGATCCCAACTATAATCTGAGTTAAAAAAACGTAAAAATTCTAGGACAAATTTGCACTAGAGGACTTGGTCCTAGACCTAGTCATCCTATAACTACACTTCAAATTGAACTTATACACCAGTCTTTATCTTAGAGTCTCATTTGTGATTGTAGAATTGGTCTATCTTATTTCTATCAGTCTATGTTAGCTGAAAGTTAGTCTTATTCCCTATCTTGTCCTATATATTGTATCCATCATTATATTTTCCATATCCACTTCCATTTTCCCTTAAGTGAAGGATCATTGCACCCATTTAACACTTGGCCTTCCTGAGGCTAGCAAGTCATTTTTCTTTTGAATGCAACTAAGAAAATATGACCACATAATATCCTTATTTTCTTATTTTATATTTTGGTGAACCCGAATCTTTATATTTTACTTTTGATTTGGATAACTATATGTTATTTTTATTAGGTTTCATGTGAAATTATGTGGACGAGCTAAAATGGACAGACTTGCGAGTTCACATTTAACTACTAATTATTCTTCTATTAATTAAATAGTTCTTTAATTATTTAATTAATCATCTTAATTGTACTATATCCTAATATTTTCATCACTTAATCATTTCTTAATGTTAATTCAATAATCAATCTTATTTAATTAATTTCACCTTAATTAATTGGTCTTTATCAATTAATTAAATAATCAATCTTATTTAATTAATTTCACCTTAATTAATTGGTCTTTATCAGTTAATTAAATTAAATTTCTAAATTCTCATAGTTTAAATAATTATCAATAATTATTTAAATCAACTAATTATTTCTTCTCAATTAAATTAATAACCCAAAATTAATTTAATTCCATCTCTCACTAATTTCTATCTAATTTCATTTAATTTAGAATTAATTCAACTTTCTTCTAAATTGAATTTTTTAATTCAATTTTAATTCTAAAAGCTTCCAAAAATCAGAGAAAAATAATTTCATGAGGAATTAAGAATTTTGAAAATAAAAAAGAGCTTTAAATTAATAAAAATATTTAATTATCCTCAAAATCGTAAAAATGAAAATCATTCTTTTAATAAAAAAAATCAACTATTTTTTGGAAACTAATTTTCTCCAGAATTGATTTATATTATCTTCTTTCTTTTTCTCCTCAAAATAGGAGTTTCTTCATTTTCACTCCATCACTAATTATCTCATCTATTGAATATGCTTTCACAGGATCAATCTCAACCATCGATCAGTTTGAAATCTCTATATAAACCCTCTTCAAACCTATTTTGAATCATCACAATTTTTGAAGAGCATCATCATGATTTTTTAGAGCACAATCACAATTTTTGAAGAGCATCATCACGATTTTTGAAGAGAATCATCACAATTTTTGAGAGGACAACCACGATTTTTGAAGAGCATCATCATAATTTTTGAGAGCACAATCACGATTTTTGAGAGCACAATCCTAATTTTTTAGAGAACAATCATGATTTTAGAGAGTACAATCTTTATGCAGGTTTTTGTCCAAATTGTGGTCAACTTCAACATCAATAATTTTATCAATTTATCGAATCTTCCAAGCGTCAACTCTGAACACCATCAAAATGACGTTTCAAAAGTAGAAGAGAGAAGCAACAGAGGTTTGAATTAACTATTGGTTTGCGCATAATTTCTTATTTGGTTTCTAAAAGATTAGATTTCATTTCTATTGTTTGTTGGGCTTTATGTTTATTATTAGTTCATTCTTTGATTAGTTCGGTGCTATTAATCCTCTGTTTGTGCTTGAGAAGATTTTATCCCATACATTATGTTTCCTCCATGTCTTAGTTACATTCATGTTGCATAAAACCAATGAATATTTGAATTTTCATTTTGATTTCATGCAATGTTTCAATGATCAATTTAATAGTAGTTTTCATTGTTTAAACATTCCTTAATTTTCTACCCTTGAGAGTCATATGTTTAAGACCTACCTATAGCGTTCTAATGAGAAGAATTTATAGACTTATTTCTTCCTTTCATCCCAAGGACTCTAATATGTTTCATAGGAATGCATATGATACCATTATACCTAGTAATTACATACCTCCTATTGTTGATAAGCTCTCTTCCCACTCTTCTCACGATGAAGATGAAATCTTAAGAGTACCTCCTGCCCAAGTGAAAAAAATTCCCATGATTTTGAGAAAAATAAGAAATGGTATGTAAAGATAATTCTAATAAAGAATCCATCTAATTGGTAAAAGGATTGAGGAATCTTATTCACAATGATGATAATGTTGTTGATGTGTTTCATGGAATTTATCATCTTACTGATGAAAATCTTAAATCTATAAAAAGTTGTATTCAAGATATTGGTCTCTCTCCTCCTAGAAATAGTGTTGAGACTTCTATTCCAATGACTATGTCATTACCCAGTGTTATTACATCATTACTAACAATATATGATATCAGACATGATGTATAAAAGGAAATGCAAGATGGAAATAAGAAGAATGAAATCACCTTGAAAGCTAGGAAATGAGGAACAAACTTCAAATCTGGAAATGATTGTCGCAAATATGTCTGAACCAAAAAGTGTTATGGATCTAGAAATTTGAGACCTATAATTCTTGACTCTAAAATTTGTAGATTCAAAGGACAATGGTAATTCAATTAGACCTAGTCCCACAAATTCTGCCTTGTCCTATAGACTCAAAAACTGGTGAAATTTGTAAAGGATGAACCACTCAATCTGCAACTTTGAAATTTTGGATATGAAACCTGACATATTATTGCACACAATAAATAAGGGGAAATAGGTTTTCCTTTTTCTATCCCCTGTATAGGAATCAACCTTGAAATTAAATAATGAAATTACATAAATAAGATAAATGTTAGATTTACCTTGCATGGAAAACACTCATGGATGGATATAGAAATTAGTCATCTCCACAAGGATGCTTGTATTATTAGAAGATGTTGTACAATAAAGGATGCCTCTACAAATGCAATAGATCGTCACTTTTAAATCATAGATCTTCATGAATGTATTCTTGAAATCATGAATGGAGAAGAGTAATAAATCTTCTTTCTTTCTTCAGAATTATTCCACTAGGCCACCATGGGAGAGAAACTTTCACCAAGGAGAGAAGACTACCTTTGCATGAATGAAATAAGACTTGGAGATCTTCAATGGGATGATTTCCTTCAAATATTTAACCCACCACCTCGATTGTACAAAGTTTGAATGCTTGATTTATTTCACTTGAAAGATATTTTTCTCATGAATGTTATGGATAGTAATGAATGTCAAAATAAGAGGAGAGTACTCCCTTTTATGCTCATTTATGGATTCAAAATCAACAGGCCAACCACACTGGGATCAGGGAATAAAAAACCCCTGAATTGGGCCCGAATCCTACTTAAAACCAACCCCCAATGACAAGGATGACTTGGGTTGGCCTTTTCTAGGAAAATTCAAATTTAGGTTGGTCTAGTCCAGAAGGGGTTAATTCCAAAGCTGATTTGGGGTTTGGGCAGTGTGAAAAACCTCGGGGAAAGAACATGAAAGATGCAAAAATCAAGCATAAGGACCTTGGGATATAGGAATTAATAAAATGGGGTATAGTAGGTCCTAAAAGACATCCAATAATGGGTGATAACTTTTTAGGATGGTACATTTAGACCTCACTTTAGTGGGAGTATGAGACAAGCTCATGCTAATGTAGAGCCCTTCTCACTTAGGATCTAATAACCCCAAAAACCCTAAAACCTTAAAATAGATGGTGTTATCAAGAAAAGGCTCCACATAATAAGGTACATATACTATTACCTCTCATGAAACACTTAAACCTTTCTTAGGACTCTCTCCTTATCAAATCTATTCATACAAGGGCACAAAGGCTTGATTTGACCTCAACTCACCCTCAAATGTTCCCCTTGCCAATATGGTTCAAATATTCATGAATTCAATATAGAAAGGAATTAAACCACACAAATCATGCATTTGAAAAGGTCTCACCAAGATTTTAGGGCTACTTGCTTTAATGAGGCCTAATTAGGCTTGTAGCCCTATCCCAACTATTTTGGTGCACAACTTCAAGTTTCTCCAAAGGAAAAACATAAAAAATATGATATTACGACACCCTCTATTTAGTTACATAATATCCTAGAGGGAATCCTTCTGGTAATAAAAAAGGTTCAAACTCTCAAAAGACCAGAGGTCCAATAGGGTTATTAGGCCTTGGTTTACAAAGGGTCTAAAACTTCTGATTTATTCCTCTCAAATAAAAATAAATATCCTTCAAGGATCATCCAAAAAATAACTAAATCCAAAAGGAGGTCCTCTGGTTCAACACCTAACTCTCAAAACTTAAACATCTTTAGAAAATAGTAGGTAGCCACATGAAGATGTCTACCTAGGGCATCAAATTTCAAACTGATACCTCCACTTCCACACTCCTACCTTCTATTAACATAAAATAAAATGGCCTAAATTTCATTTCCCAGAGGTTCATAAATTTTTGATGGTGGAAGTGCAAGTTAGAGCCATTTTGAGGCCGAACCCTGATTTCAGAGGGATTCACAGAGACACTTTAACGAACGCAAATTTTTTTTAAAAAAAAAATATTAAATGATCGAAAAAGTTAAAAAAAATTATAAATGAAATTAATTATAATTCATAATGTTCTTCAATCAGTCATAAGTCTCTCCCAATTCGCACACACTTAGAAACATAAAAAATGCAGGAAATCTGAATCAGTTTATTGCTTGTAACTTTCAATTCTCCATACAATCCTTCCCCAAAAATTGGAAATGGATTATTTTGGGTTAAAATAAATTCTGCCAATGGTTCATAAAAACCATTTTAAATTTAGAGCTGTTGGGAGGAAAGTTGCATTATTACAACAAAATGTTGTCAATGTTGTCAAAATGCAAGATTTGCATTTTTGACAACTTTTACATCGTTGCAAAGAGAATTGTATTTCCTAAACAACTCGAACCTCCTTGACATAGGAGTGGAAAACCATTAATTAAAAAATTCAAATAAATCCTAGAGGATGTAAAATCCCTAAGGACTCCATACTATAGCCCCTTGGCTCTTATACCCATGGGGGTTTATAACATACCTATCCATGATATAGAGTTACATAAATGAGGAACCTTATTGCAAAACTTTTCAAAATGAAATTGAAAATAAGAAAGATGACATATCGAATGTCCCAACATCATCCTTCACTATCTTGATCAAAGGTGGGTGATCCTACACCATACTCCCTTGGAGAATAGATCTTAAGCCCACTTGATATGAGTTGATTGAAATCTGCACCGTGGTTCACAATTTGTTGTTCAGTCATCCATACTACCTCAGAATCAGGTTTTTCTTTCCAATCGACCAAATACTCCTTGTACTCTCTTTTTTGTGTCTTCTTTTCTATCCTAGTGTCCAAAATTTTATCTAGGATTGGTGGACTATGATTTGGGATATCATCATCATCAAGGAATTCTGACATAACAGAACTATCACCTACATCCACATCACTTTTGTAAAAGGTTAAATCAAAAAAATTAAAGATAGGAGATAGACCAAGGTCAGGAGGGAGTTGAGTTTCATAAGAATTCTACCCACACTTGTTAATAATATGACATGGGCCTATCTTTCTCTACATGAATTTGGTGTACTTTCCCTTTGGGAGTCTTTCCTTCTTCAAGTTGACCCACACCAAGTCTCCAACAAAAAAATGAACATCCCTCCTCTTTTTGTCAGCATGTTGTTTGTATTTATCAACAAATTATTGCAACTGAGATTTGACTTGTTCTTGTACCTCTTTGATAATGTGTATATATAAAGTATACCTTCATGAAATTAAGGTGTAATTTATCAATTCTATGGAAATAAAAATCTAATTTAACTCAAAGAATTGACAAAATAACATTTAGCATTCCATGTCTCTCTAACTAAGCATGCTAATGAAGCTCTCAACCATAATCTCCAGAAGCGATAGTCCTATAAAGAGAATTGATGTATGATGATGCATAAATCTAGCTCTCAACTCTCAAATTACAATGCAATTTATTCAATTATGCTCTCAATTATTTCAATTATGCTCTCAAATTGCTCTAAAATGCTATGCTCTTGACAAAATTCCCTATAGTGTAGATACAATTGCTCATGAATATCTAGGATTAATAATGCTCTCAAAATGCTTAGTATTTATAGGATTTACCAAGGGTAGGTAGTAGATTTAAGTTGATCATGATCAAAGATTGGTTGAGTTGAAGGCTTTCAAACGGTTTCAAATAGAGAGACCATTTAAATGGTGCTCTCAAAGGTTGGGACAAAGAGACAAATTGAGTGGTGAGGATTTTGAAGAATTAAATGAGTGATCAAGATTGCAAAGTTTGGAGTGATCCATGTGCTTTCAATCCTTGATTCTCATTGGCTCTTTGAATTCTTGTCTCATTTTTTGAAAATAATAAGGATTTAATCAATTCAATTAATTAATTAAATTAGCCATGTAAGGGATTAGGTTGATTTTGATTTTTCAATTTAAACTATACAATTAATTGATTAAATCAATTATATAGCTTTGATTTATCCCTTTTAGGGTTATATTTAATTATTTGATATATTTATTAATTGATTCTTTTATTTAATGTGATTTAGTCCCTTTTGATTGAATTAATCCATTTGATTTGATAAATTGCCTTCTAATCGATTAAACTACACCTGACCAAATTTAGGTGTCTACAAATGCCCCTCTTTTAATTGATGTGAAAGGTACATTGATTCAAAGAAAATTGATGTCCTAATCTAATTTGATTGATATCTGATACAATGTCTGATGTGAAACTTGATGAAGAAACCTGATATGAAAAACTGATGAAGGATAATGCAAAAATGCCCCACTAATAGCAATTTGAAATTTTAGTGCCCCAGATTTTGTTGTCGTTGCGAAGGTGTGATAAAAATAATGTTTTAACCATATGATGCCTCCTCAGAAATGAAAATAGAATTGATTATAAGAGAAAAGATATTGAAGAATGAAATTATTAGGTCAATTATGTTTTTATTTCTGATAACTAAATGAAAAATCGATCACAATATGCCTCAGTGGTGAAAAATGTCAATTTTAGGTCAAACATCTCTTGAATTAGGTAAGAAAGGTATAAATAAAAGTAAAAAGTTCATTTTTACTATTCATTTTCACTTTTTACCTCTCATTTTTGCTTTGAGACTTTTTGAGATTACAACGATGGTGGTCCCCATACGCGAGCATCGATTTGAGAGAGGGCACAGATTCCAGAGGCTAGCTGACTATGGACCTCCAGTGAGTGATTTATACCTTCTTGAGCATTTATTACTTCATTTATTGCATTTAAATGATGTTTCCACGCCTAGTTAGGGTTTTTTCTACAATTTTTAGTGATTTCACGTGTAGGATCATGTAAAGTTGGGCATAGGAAGTTTAAGTTATGTGTCCGCATAGTGAAGCAACACATACATTCCAAAAAATGTCGCATAGAAAACCCATTATGTCACGCGTAGCAATAATTAAGTGACGTGTACAAAAACCCTAGCTGAACTCTAGTTTGAAGTTACGTGTACCAATTGGTAAGTCATGTGTATGCTGCAAAGTATCATGTATAAATCCAAGTTACGATTACCAAGAATGAAATGCCGTGTATGATTAATAAAGTTATGCATAACCTAAAATGATGTGTACACCCTTTTTAATAGCGCATACACATGCAAAATGATGCCTGAGTACAAAAATTGAAAAACCTTGATTATTGTTGATTGTCTCTGATAGATTGAATACCAAATTGATTGCAAAGATAAGAAGGTTAGATTTAGTAATGAAACCAAGTGTTTGGGATGTTAGGATGATCGGTTAATTGGATGTTGAAATATCAATTAGATTGTTAGGATAGGATAAACTAATGTATTTTACTCTTCTCATGATACAGAGTTAGGAAAAATAGTTGATGTTGCTCAAGAAGAGTGATAGGTTGATTTGATGATTGATTGATGTAAAATAATCCATTTGAATGATGATTCTAATTGAATTCACTTGATTTGCAAAATAGATTGCGTTCCAAAAGTTATATGTCTGGAGTGTTCTATCTTGGCTTATCGATATGGTATACTAGTTGTCAGGTCATGAGAGACACATGATTGGAAGATGCAGTTTGTTTTATCTCCTTGAGCTACCTCAATTCCAGATGAACCAAGGATTACTTAAAACTATGGTAGAGCGATGGAACTCTGACCATAATACCTTCCACATGCCTATGGGAGAGATGACTATCATGCCAGAGGATGTGTATAGATTGATGAGGATCCTGACTCGAGGAGAGAGGGTTTTTTATGATCAAGTTGATGATGGTAGCACATGCAGACAAGTATTTGGACATCAGAATATTGGTGATGAGAGTATCACCTGGGTGCAGTTTACTTCTTTCCCTCCTCTTCCTATAGTATTAGGTACATTGATTGGCGGAGTTTTGTTACCAGATTGTCATGGGCACGGATTCATAGTTGGTTTGGGTCATATCATTGAGGATATGATCACTAATCCTCATAGATTTTATTAGGGTTCTTTCCTACTAGCGCAATTGTATCACAAGTTACACCATGTTGTTTATAGGGGTAGTGATTCATTGTCAGTTAGAGTGATGTTATTACAGTTATGGACATGGGAGCATATCCCTATTTTGAGACAGATTTCTACTAGGCAGAGAGATCTCAGATGACCATATGCATATTGGTATGAGGGCAAGGTTGTTCAACCTCACTTGGGAAAGCTGCATTATTGGAGATGCATGCTCGATGATATTGATCAAGTTATCTGGAGACCATATCTAGGATGTGAGGCATAGCGAGAGGACTACGATGAGTTACCATATATGTTCACATTTTGATGGATGATAGGTTGGTCCCCTTTAGTGATAGAGAGATTTTTCTGCTATAGAGTATCTTGATAGTATGGGAGGATTTAGGATATACCATAGGGTTTGGCACTATATACTTGGGTCTAGACTGAGAGATCGATGTGGGGTGCATAGGTTGATTTCCAGTATGCATGTGATCAGATTGACAGATTAGGGTACATGTAGTGGGATATACATGAGCATATTGCAGATGTAGGGATGTTAGTGGATTACTTAGAATGGTTTTCTCACCATAGGTTTCCTTAGTTCACTGATCCTAGTGAGTCGATTCTTGATGTAGATGATCCTTCAGATGATGATGATGGTGGTGGGAAAGGTGGTGGGAGAGTACAAAGAGATCCTTAGTGAGATAGAGGTAGATATGGAGGACATGGAGGTCTATGGATGAGTGATGGTCATGTACAAGGGAGAGGGGGTGGTTATAAGATGATACCAGTACATGCAGTACCAATGAAAGTACAAGGTCAGCGACAACAAAGAGTGGCTAGAAAGACTCAGATAGATGTTTCTAGATAGGTTCCTCTATAGGGACAAGCTCCTCCATAAAGAAAGGTGCCTCCATAGATTCCTATTTCACCTCAAATTCCTATTGCACTATAGATTCCACAGGCACCTCAGGCTCCTCAGGATCCATAGGATCCTCAGGCTATAGATACCTTGACACATGGTGTTAGGTCTTTAGAAGCTAGGATTATAGCTATGAGTGGTTAGATTGATCAGGTTGCTAGTATGATGCAACAACTTATGACCATGATGGTATAAATGCCGAGTATGGTGAGTACTAGTCAGGTACCTCCTACCACACAGGATAGATCAATAAATAGAGATCTAGATGGTATAGGTGGTTCATGGACAGGAGATGCACCAGGTGCCCCTAGCGGGTCATAATTTGATATTGAGATAATTGGATCATATGTATTGTATCAGATGTATCAGATATTGATTTGATTAGGTCTTTGATGTACCATTTTGATATGATGCATCTTTTATATGTCAGACATTTGATTTTAATTTATGATGACTTGATCACTCTGATTTCCATGATGATATATATGAGACTTTCTTTGATGTTATGATGTCTATATGATGTTTATGATGCATTTTATTTCTACATGATATGGATGCAATGCCTTATTAATGACATACTTACATGAATGCATATGTATGCAAGTCTATTTCTACATGCTTATAATTTTATGATGGATGCATATATAAATGATAAATGAAATGTAATGATCTTAATGAATGCATGTTGTGTTTTTGTATTTTGATAATGCAATATTTCAATGATATGCTCCTATATGAATGATAAAATGTTTATGGAATTTTAATAATGAAAAATGTTTAATATGTATAATTTGTAAATAATGTTTTAATGTTTAATGAATGCAATGATAAATGCACAAGAAAGTATTCATAATCGATTGATAGGAACCAAGATAAACATATCAAATTTTTGAATAATTAACCACATTGAACTTAGGAAATCCCCTAAATATAATTAATCTAAGAATGAGATGCAAATAACTGTCACTTTTGTTTTTGCGAAATAAATGTAAAAGAAGATATATTCTCATCATTGAGCTTTTTGTGAGCTAGGAGCAAGTACAATCATCACTAATTGGATAACCACATCATGATAATATGAATACTTCTTTCATCAATTTTGTAGCCATTAGAAACTAGTACAACCCTCACTAGTTTAATAACTATGGGAGTCTGAATACCGATTTCATTGGATTCAATGTTGCAATTGGATTTTGGTATTAAGATACATAAGATCTAAATATCCAAGGTATCCGTTTGCGTAAAAAAACAAAGTTTAACCCTCCTTCATATATGAATGTCCTTAATGAGTGTTTAATGACCATGTCCTTATACGAATTCACATAAGTTGGTGGATCTTCCTCAAAATAGTCACACAAAAATCAAGAAAAATATCATGTCTTCCTTATCGCTAATCTATTCGAAACATCATTGATTAGCTAAAAAGAACACGATTCAATGAACATCATCAAAAAATTCAAGTGTTTTGTATTGTATCAAGATTTTCAATAGAAATGCATCTATTCTGATCTTTTAGGTTTTTTCAAATTTTAATCTTGATAATAAGGTCATGAAGCTCAAGGATCAAGTTGCAAGATCGAATGCTTGGGTTGAACAATGCTATCTCTCCTCTGAAGTTCTGAAAAATCTCTCGTCACGTGACCAAAAAGTAGCACTTATCAAATCTGTTTGTATCAAAACCAATTCTTTGTGCCCCAAGTGAATATGAAACCATGTGTAAATTCGGGTAAATGAAACCTAGTATGTGATAATGATTTTTGACAATGCAGCTCAAAGACTTTATTATGACTATGTACAAATGACAGATGTAATGAGGATGAAAAAATGGGATGATGCAAAGGAAATATGTAGAAATGCAACTAAGTAAGACCTAAGGGATAAAAAATTTCCTATTTTCTAGGTTTTCACCTTTTCAATTTAGTTCTTTTTTTTTGCTACCAAGGTGCCTATTGCTAGGTTTTCACCAAGGCACTTTTCTCATTTTCAATTTTTATCTTTTATTTTTTTATTTTTTTATTTTTTTCCATCAAGGCACCTATTTGCTAGGTTTTCACCAAGACAACCATTTGTTGATTTTTTGAATGTTTTTTCTTTCTTCATGCTCAATGTTCCTCTGTTTATGCTTTTCTGCTCTTCCATTGTTTTTGAATTTTTGATCTTTCTCAATTTTGTTTTTTTGGATTTTGAACTTTTCTCATGTTTTTGGATTTTTTCAGATTTTCTCATGTACAAAGAATGATGCTAAACTCATCGGATACACTTTCATCTGATACTCTTTCAACCTATACCCTCTCATCTATTTAGGTATAAAACCTCTTTAAGTGGATGTTGTTGATAGGTTCTTATAGCTCATCTCCGTCATAATCAGCTAGCTTGTATGTTCCCATTCCAAAAGAAGAAGTAATCATAAAAGGTCCAAGACAATTTGCCTCCCATTTTCCTTTATTTTCTCTCTCTACTTTGTTTTTAGGGTTTTCTCTCAACACTAAGTCTCCCACTTGAAATGCTCTAGATTTTATCATTTTGTTGTAGTTTCTTGAGATTCTATTTTGGTATACTTTCAAGTGCTCATAAGCTTGTATTTAATGTTCTTCTAAAAATTCAAATTGTTGAAGTCGTGCAACCATATAATCCTCATCATTTATCAATCCTTGTAATGAGACTCAAAGATGGAATTTTAACCTCCAAAGGTAGAACAACTTTTGCCCCATAAACCAAAGAGAATGGTGTTGCCCCCGTTGGTGTTCTAACCATTGGTAGAAAGGCCATCGTGTAATGATCGGGTGTAACTCTTGTGTGGGAACATGAATCATGTCTCCATGATACTGACATTTTGAACACACTTTGAAAAAGTGGCAAGCATCCTTTTCTAAGGTTTTCCAAAAATACCCCATGCAAAGGATTTTCTTGGCTAGGTTTAACCCACTCAAATGAGAGCCACAAATACCCTCGTGAACATCTCATAAAGATAACTTCAATTCCTTGTCCTCTAGACACCTAAGTAGAGTTCCATCAAGACTTTTGTGATACAATGTGTCAGATAGGATAGCGTAACAAGCCGCTTGGTGTATGAAGTGTCATTTTTTGGGTGCGGGTTTGGTCTAAAGGTAAAACTTGGTCTTTTAGATAGGTAAAAATGGGTCCGTACCAAGGTGAGTCATGTCCATTTAGAAGGAAAATGATTTGAGTTTCAGGTAGGTCAAAAGTAGGTTTCACCAATTCTTCCACTAAGAATTCGTACCTAGCATTCTGATTAGGCATTTGAAGTAAGGAGGCCAAAGTAGCCATAGCATCTTCTACTCTATTTTTATCCCTTGAGATTTTTTCAAATGTAATCAAGAAAAAATATTTATTCCAGTCATCTAGGATCCTTTTGTATGGAATCAACTTGTCATCCTTAGTTTGATACTCATCATTAATTTGGTTGATGACCAATTGTGAATCCCCATATACTTGCAGCTCTGTGATGTTCCATTCTAAAGCTATTTTAATGCCTATGACTAAAGATTTGTATTATGAAATATTGTTGGTGCATGGGAAAAAAACTTTGTAGGACTTAGGAATGGTGTATCCCTGTGGTGTGATCAATAAAATACTAGCTCCTGATCCATACTGAGTATAAGATCCATCAAAATATAATTTCCATGCTTTTGCTTCCACATTTACTATCTCTACATCTAGAAATTCTACCTGAATAGGATGAGTAGAAACTAAAGGATTCTCCACCAATTGATCTTCTATGACTTTTCCATTGATATATTTATAGTCCACATACTCAATATTAAATTTACTTAATACCATCACCCATTTAGTAATCCTTCCTATAAGGGTTATTTTGCTAAGCAAATACTTTAATGGATCAATCTTGGAAATCAGCTTAACCTTGTGCATCAACATGTGATGTCATAGTTTTTGAGAGGCAAAAACTACCGCTAAACAAGCCCGCTCCATGAAGCTATAATTCAACTCATACTTGATTAAGGTTCTGCTTAAATAATAGATTGCTCTTTCTTTACCCTCATCATCTTCTTGGGCTAATAAGACCCCTAAAGATCTCTCCTTTTCTGAAATGTATAATAGTAAGGGTTTTCCTTTGATGTGAGGCATCAAAATGGGTGGATTTACCAAGTATGTCTTTAATAGGGTAAAAGATTTCTCACATTCATCATCCCATTTAAAAATAGTATCCTTGTGTAACAATCTGGTAAAAGAGTGGCACTTTTCTGCCAATTGAGAGATGAACCTTCTAATAGATTGAAGTCTTCCTTATATTGACCTCATTTGACTAATGTTTTTGAGTGTTTCCATTTCCATAATTGCTTTCACTTTTTCTGGATCCACTTCTATCCCTTTTGCTGAAACTATGTAGCCCAATAGCTTGCTGGATTGTACACCAAAGACACACTTTTTTGGATTTAACCTTACTTTAAATTGCTCCAATCTTGTAATTTTTTTTCTAGGATAGGTAGATGGTATTTTATTTCATGTGACTTTGCTAAGATATCATCCATATAATCTTCCAGAAAGGTATACGTCATGTCATTAAAAATGGTTGTCATCGCCCTTTGATAGGTAGCTCCAATATTTTTAAGGCCAAAGGGCATAAAATTCCAACAAAGAGTACTCCAAGGGAAAGTGAAAGTGGTCTTTTCTTGATACTCAGGTGCAATTCTAATATGATTTTAGCCACTAAATCCATCCATTAATGAAAACATGGAATGCCCTACTGTCAAATCCACTATAGGATCAATGCTAGGTGATGGAAAATTATCCTTAGGGAAAGAAAGGTTAAGATCTCTTAAATCCATACATACTCAGATGGATTTATCATGTTTAGTCATAGGTATAATATTGGAAATCTATTATGCATAAGCTATGACTCTTATGAAGCCAACTTTTAATAAATTTTCCAATTCTTCCTTAACCAATAAAGCCACATGGGGATGCATATTTCTCAACTTTTTCTTCACAAGTTTTACGTCGGGTCTCACATTAAGGTGGTGCATTATGAAACTTGGATCCAATCCTGGCATATCTACATATGACCATGTGTGTGTAAGATTACACCTTCATGAAATTAAGATTAAGAACAACAATTCTATGGAAAGATAATACAAATTAATCTAAGAATTGAAGCTAAAAATCTATATCATCTCATGGTTCTCTATCCAAGCTTTGTTAAGAGAGCTCTCAGGCTTAATCTCTCTTAAGAACAATCTTAGAACGAGAAATGAATGATAAAAAAATGCTCAAATCTAGCTTAGAATGCTTAAAATGCTCAAAACACTCCAAGATATGTGAGAAAACAACAAATGACCCCTCATTAATGGAGAAGAATAGAAAAGGATAAAACAAAGGTTTCAAACTAATTAAAAAATTAATAAGAAACCCTAAGGAGATATCCTCTACATAAATGTATTCAAAACCACCAAAATTTCCTTCACACAACATCCAATAGTTGTATAAACTTGACCCAGAAGATCAAATTCATCAATTAAATGCTCTGCAATAAGACGACACAGTTCACCGCATAAAAACCCTGATAAAAACATTTGAATATTTGAAATTCCACTCCAATGGCTACACCTGGCATGGAATTCATCATTGGCGGTCGAGATTTAAACTTTTAAATCAACTTTAAAATAGGGTTGTAGATCACCCTTTAACTTACCTGAGCTTCGAAGATCTAATCTAGACAGGTGGCACAACGTCGCAATGCCTTGAAGATTATTTCTTGATCATCTTTTCTTTGAGGCCTAGTGTCGTCCATCTGGTCAACAAAAACTTGCTTTACCTTTACCCGATCCTTCAACATTGACTTTAGATCTGACTTGCGACATGGCAGGCTGGTGTGATGCCTAAATGAATATTCATTAAGAATATTCTCTTTAAGGAATTATCCCAACTGATAGATCAACACAAACCTATGTACTTTTAAAATTTACTTTAAACCCAGGATCCATGACCTCAACAATGCTACATGTTGAGCATGCGTAATGCCTTGATCACTATCTGTCATTCATCTTCGCATTAAGGCATAGCACCCACCACACGATCAAATATGACTTGATCACTTATTTAATTTGCTTGATCTTCGGCTAGGTCCCAAAAAATTCCACGTGTTGCCTAGGCATAATGCCTTGAACAATAAAGAGCTGCATCTTTGGTTCAAGGCAATGTGCCAACTATTGGATGAAATCTAACTTGATCCTCCTTTAGTTTCTGCTGACGAGCCCCAAGATCTGACAAATTGACACACATTGACACGATGCAATACCTTAATGACTATCTATTGATCATCTCCTAATTAAGACAAAGCACCCACCTTTGGATTAAATCCAACCTGATCATACATTATCCCTTGTGTAGCCCAACCACTTTACAAGTGGCAAACAGGTGTAATGCCTTGATGGTTAACTACCTTCATCTTTATGTTTGAGGCAATGCACTAGCCTTAGATCTTCTTTGATTTGATCGATCTTTATCCTTTGTCTACATGACAACTTGGACCCACCATGACACATGTTGAACAGGCGCAATGCCTTAATGGTTAAATATAAATCACCTTTTTTTAAGGCATTGCACCCACCTTGGGATGAAAAAAAACTTTCCTGATCTTTTAGACGCCACTGACAGGCCCCATGATCTGATAAAAGACATGTAGAATCATAGCATGATGCCTTGATGAATAAAGAACTTCATCTTTGTAATAAAGGGAAATCCTTGCCTGTAGGATCAAATCAAACTTGCTCGGCAGATGATAAAATATAAATATTAGTAATAGCTGAGAGGGGGGGTGAACTAGTGGCCTAAAAAATATTCCAATAATCAACCAAAAACTTAGTACCACAATATTAAGCCTCTACTTATCTTTAGTCCTATAAGATGAATTCCTTCAAATACTATTCTCACATTACTACTGCTCGGAATGCTTTGTTAAACCTTCTACTGTATGTTTATCGAATAGCAGTTTGTTAATTTATCGAAAGACAGTAAATTATCTAAAGTATATCAATCAATCCAGTTAAGTTATGTGTAATGAAAAACACTAAAGTAATGACTCATAAACACATTGACACATGGATTTTTAACGTAAAACCCTGTTAAGGGAAAAATCGCTTGGGATCGGTAACCCAAAATTTTCACTCTTTTGAAGTGAGCTTGGTGAAGAGCCAACGCTATTAAAGGTTACAAACACACTATTAGGTGTGACCTTGTTAGAGTATTTAAAAGTTTAGTTTGTCACTTGATATCGGGGATCTCTATGCTACCTTCCTTGATCAAACACTCAATTGGCCTGTCAATAGGTATCTCACACCTCATGCTAGCATCATGATCAAAATTTTTGATACTCCTTGGGATGTATCTCAATATAGAAAGGATCTTTAAATCCCACTCAGTAAAGAGACTTTCTGAATCAATGGTTAAAATGAAACAGTATGATGTGTTCACATATACAACTTATACTTTCATATTTTCATATCTATTGTAATATCATAAACTAATATGATCAATATATCTCTATTTATACCTTTGCTCCACTTTGATTCTACTCAGTGTCCACAAAAAACTTTATCTCTTTCCTCAGCTTGATTGATCAAGACTGTATGAATTTTCTCTTCATCAGTTTCTCTTCAACATCCTCTTTTCATTCATTTACCCACTTAATTCGTAATGAATTAAGTTGTCTCTTTTATAGAAATGATATCACCATTGGTAGGTTTTTGATAATCTTGATCTTGGCGTGATCCACAATTCTTGCCAATTAGATTTAAAGCAAAAACTCTTGTTTTATCTCGTAGAGATCTTCTTGCCAACTGGAAAAAACAACTTTAAATCCTTTACTTATCTTTGGCTTTATCTTGTCGATGAAAACAAAGATAAATACCAGTTAAGTCCATATTTAGCTTTGCCAGCTAAATATTTTATCATTTTTGAGCTTAAGTTGATTTCGGTGTTTAACTATTTGATAGCTCTGGTCAACACTCCACTTCTCCTCGGGCTTCTCCATCGGTTTACACTATGTTTCTGGCTATCGGTTATGCTTGTGATTCTACTTGTCGGTAATGCTCATCGGTGTTCTTGCTCGGGCATCACTGTGACTTATCTTTCGGTGATCTCTATCCGTCGGTGTTTGAAGTCACATAGTGAATGCTTGTCTTTTATACATTACTAAAAGCATAATCTTTATCTCTCTGATTCTCTAAAGTCTTTGACACTTTGATTATAACCAATTATATTATATCAAGTTGACATCATTGACAATACAATCCATTAACTGATTTAATGTCATGCATTATCCTTCTGCATTTCAATGATCAACTTAACATCTTCAAACATTCAATCAACTACATGTCATCAATCTCTCCCTTTGGCATTGATGGAAACATACTACATTATCATACTATACTATTACTAATACAATATGAAATATACAGTTTCATCAAGCTTTTCTAATGTAACTATTACAAATGTCTGGCTTTCGGTAAGCTCAAAAATAGCTTAGATTTGTTTCATGCAGAATGATTTTCTTTAATCTTCAATCCCTTCACTGGATAGATGTATCATCTGATATCTCTATTCTGATATGTTCTATGCCTTGATTTTTCCTCTTCTTGCTAATCTCTTTTTCTTTTGATAGCAATCTTTCTCTTTGTCTGAACTCTCTCTCTTTGTTACTTCTCTCCCTTAGATGGATATTTCATATGTAATCAATTTCTCTCCCTTTGAATATTGATTAAATCTTTCTACCTGATTGTTAGGAACTTCACCGTCATGGGTAATGATATAATCTCTCCCTTTATCATATCTCTCCCTTATGATTCAATGAGATAATCTCTCCTTTTATGATAATGCAAATCTCTCCCTGATGATAATGAGATCATCTCTCCCTTTCAAAACAATGCAAAACAAAAATAATCATCTATATCATGTTCCATCCCTTTAGACAATATATTCCTTGAATTTCCTTATCCATCAGCAATACAATGTCTCTAGTTTTTGGTGCAGATTTGTACCTTGCTATGTACAGATGTATCCGTTTCTATCCATCTCAGTGTTTGCATCAACATGACTGATCTTTAGATTTGGTATAGGCTGATGCAATCCTCCTAGTCATCTTACTGACTGATAAGCAAGGTTTGGACCCCTACTCTCTGTCTCAGGTACTCAAATTTATCCTTCGGTAATGGCTTGGTGAATATGCCAGCTAATTATTCCTTTGATTGAACATATTCTAGTGTCACTTCCTTTTCTTGCACTTGTTCTCTTAGATAGTGATACTTTATAGAAATATGTTTAGTCTTAGCATGCATGACTAGATTCTTAGAAATGTTTATTTCATTAGTATTATCACAGTAGATAATTACTGGTTCAAGGATCTTCATATTCATACCTTCCAACAATTGTTTGATCCATGCAATATTGGAGCAATTTTCAGCAGCATCCACATACTCTGCTTTTGCAGTTGACTGAGAGATGCATCCTTGCTTCTTGCTGATCCATGTGACAAGTCAGTCACCCATGAAGAATGCTCCTCTAGTTGTGCTCTTTCGGTCATCAATATTTCTATCCCAATCAACATCTGTATACATTTGTAGCTCAAATTTTCCTTCTCTTTTATACCATAAGCCACAGTCCTCGGTGTTCTTCAGATATCTCAAAATTCTCTTGATAGCAGTCATATGTGATTCTTTTGGATTAGCAGAGAATCTTGCAACTATTCCAACTGCATGTGCTATATTTGGTCTGGTGTGAACAACATACATCAGTTTGCCAATCATTGATCTATATAAGGTCTGATTTACCTCATTGGATTTTTCTTCTTTTGTCAGCTTGCATCCAGTAGCCATAGGTGTTCCAACTAGTTTGGAATCTTACATCTTGAATATCTGTAGCACTTCCTTGATGTATTTGGACTGAGTGATATATATGCCTACATCTTGTTGAAGAATTTGTAAACCAAGAAAGAATTTGATCTCCCCAAACATAAACATTTCAAATTCCTTTCTCATTTCATTAGCAAAGGATTTGCATAAGAATTCATTTCCCCCAAAAATGATATCATCAATTTTTTTTTCAGCAATCATAATATTACCATCGGTATCTTCTTTTAAGTATAGATTGTTATTTTCACTTGTTCTAACAAATTTTATGCTAATGAGATATGACTGAATTCTTTCATACCAGGCTCTTAGTGCTTGTTTCGATCCATACAAGGCTTTATGTAGTTTACATACCATGTTTCTCTTTTCTGGATCAACAAACCCTTCTGGTATTTCAATGTATACCTCTTCCTCCAGTATTCCATTTAGGTATGTAGATTTTATATCCATCTGGTATACCTTGTATCCTTTAAATGAATCATAAGCAAGTAAGATTCTAACTCCTTCTAGTCTAGCAATGGGTGCAAAGGTTTCACCATAATCAATACCTTCTTCTTGCACATATCCCTTGCATACTAATTTTTCTCTATTTCTGGTGACTTCTCCATTCTCATTTAGCTTGTTTCTGAATATCCATTTGGTACCAATGACATTCTTGTCATCTGGTCTCAGTACTAGTGTCCATGTATTGTTCTTCTCAATCTATTTTATTTCTTCATTTATAACACTGACCCATTCTTGATTCTCAAGTGCAGTGTTAATAGATTTAGGCTCAAAATCACAAAGTAAACATCTAGTGGTTAGTGACTTACTTCTTGTTCTTATTCCAGCCTTCTTGTCTCCTATGATTTTATTTTTTGGATGATGTCTTCTAACATACTTGGAAAGTTTCGGTTCAGACCTCTATTCATCATTCTGATCATCTTCTTGACCTTCATTCACATCTCCATTGTTTGGAACATCATCTTAAGGATTTTCCTAATTTTTTATAATTTTAGCCTAATTCTTGGGTGCAATGTTCTGTTTCTCAGGAGTGAGACACTGTTTCTCAGGTAGAGTGTCAGGTTCTATATAAACAAAACTATTGTAGTCCTATGGTTCCTTTTTGCTTTCCTTATCATTCTTTTCTGCAAATTCATCTATTTTCACATTTTCTCTTTCAATAATTTTGTTAGATGACTTGTTAAGACATTTATAGGCCTTGCTTTTGGTAGAATACCCTAGAAAGTTACCTTCATTCTTTTTGCAGTCAAGTTTTCCATTTCTATCATCCTTCAATATATAATATTGACTACCAAAGATTCTGAAGTAACTTACATTGGGTGTATGACCATACCAAATCTCATAGGGTATCTTCTTTGTGTCCTTCTTCAATTGTAATCTATTTAATGTGTAGATAGCAGTACTGACAGCTTCCCTCCAGAAAGTTTGAGCGATTCTTTTCTCAATCATCAATGTTCTTGCACAATCAATAATTGATTTGTTTCTCCTTTCAGCAATTCCATTTTGTTGTGGTGTTCTCGGTGCAGAAACTTGTCTTTTAATTCCATGCTCATTGCAATAGTTAGTGAATTATTTTGAAGTAAATTCCCCTCCTCTTTTGACCTTAAGCATTTCAATTTCTTTTTACTTTGTTTTTCTACCATTACTTTATACCATTTAAACATCTTAAATGCTTCTGATTTATCTTTTAAGAACATGACTGTCATCATTCTAGAATAATCATCAACAAAGAGAATAAAATACCTATCTCCATATTATCTCTTTGTCCTCATGGGTTACCATAGATCTGTATGGACTAGTTCTAGAATTGCATTAGATGTATGGGTTTTACTCTTGAAAGTAGATTTTGTCATCTTACCTTTTTGACAATTTTTGCACATGATATGCTCGGGCTTAGTCATGCTTGGTAGGCCTTTGACATTCCTTTTGTTTCTTATCTTTATCATGTTGTCAAATTTCACATGACACAATATTTTGTGCCAAAACCATATGTCTTTGTTTCTAGCCATTAAACAAGTGGTGTTAGTGTCATCAAGATAGAAAAGGTTATCTTTTGTCTTCTCACCGGTACTAATCAATCTTCCTGATTCATTGTAGATCTTTCCCTTCTTATTTTTAAATGCTACACTGTGACCTGAATTGTTTAGCTGTGAAACACTTAACAAATTATAATCCAGTCCTTTAACCTAGTAAGCATTTTCACACTTTATCAGGTTATTCAAAATTATGGTTCCTTTACCTTCAACTGAACAAGGTTTATCGTTTCCCATTCTCACTGAACCACCATTATAATATTCAAAAGTATCAAACTTTTGTTTATCACCAGTCATATGGTGAGTCTAGCCACTATTTATGATCCAGACATCATTTTTACTAACTTTAGATATGAGTGCAATTTCTACATACCTTTCTTTATCTTCATCTGAATCATCCTTCATGGACACAAATACCATGTTGATGTCTTCTTCTGATTCGGTGTCAGTATCATCAACTCTATTCTCAACTAGGTAACAAGCTTTCTTCCCTTTGTCCTTGTAGTCTCGGGTATCTCTCTTGTCAGATTGTTGGTTGCTTCAGTAATCTCTATTATCACCTTTATCAAACTTCTTCTCACATGATCTGTCATTTTTTCTTCTGTTTAGACATCTTGCAGCAAAGTTTCCAACCTCTTTACAATTGAAACATACAAGTGGTAATTTACCTTTGTATCTACCTTTGCCTCTCTACAATCTTCTGGCCATTAGTGCTTCAATCTCATCAAGTCCTTTATCCTCATTATCACTGTCACTATAATTTCTAACAACATGTCTATGACATGAGTTACTTATCTTTAAAGAAGATTTGAATGTAGATTCTATAGAGGGTAAGACACTATTATCAAAGTTATTCATCTCGAATGAAATTATTCTACCAATCAGACTATCTAGAGTAATTGTTTTATTTGCAACTTCTCTCATTTCTTGAATAGAAGAAACTCTAATAGCATATATAGGCAATAAGGTTCTTAATATTTTACTTACCACAGTCTCCTCTTCAAGTACACCTCCAAATCCTTAAATATCATTTACTACCTCTTTTATTCTGCAGCTATACTGAGTGATATTTTCTTCTTCTTTCATCCTTAGGTCATCAAACCTCCCTCTTAGGCTTTCTTCCTTTTCTCTTAGTACATTGGCATATCCTCCATGTATGAGCTTCAACTTATCCCACATTTTCTTTTTAGGGGTGTAGGTTTTGACATCTTCAAACTGAGCATCGGACAGTGATGATGCAAGTTCTATCATCATGCAATTATGCTTATGCTTTACTCTTAATTGCTCAAGAGTGTGAGGTCTTGTAGGAAACACATATATGGTATCTAAGTATTGAACAATATCATTTCCAATACCTGATAGGTGGAGTCTTATTCTGCTTTTCCATGATGCAAACTTGTCTTTATTCAACTTGGGCACATCTTGTCTGTTCATCTTGTGATCTTTTTCTTGAGCTGTTAAACTCCCTTTCTAAGAACACAAGCTCTAATACCAATTGTTGGTAATAATTGAGAGGGGGGTGAATCAGTGGCCTCAAAAATATTCCAATAATCAAACCAAAAACTTAGTACCACAATATTAAGCCTCTAGTTATCTTCAGTCCTATAAGATGAATGCCTTCAAATACTATTCTCACATTACTACTACTCGGAATGCTTTTTTAAACCTTCTACTGTATGTTTACCGAATAGCGGTTTTTTAATTTATCGAAAGACAATAAATTATCTAGAGTATACCGATCAATCTAGTTAAGTTATGTGTAATGAAAAAGACTAAAATAATGAATCATAAACACATTGACACATGGATTTTTAACGTGGAAACCCTGTTAAGGGAAAAACCACTTGGGACTGGTAACCCAAAATTTTCACTCTTCTGAAGTGAGCTTGGTGAAGAGCCAACCCTGTTAAAG
>MU225916.1:491426-503456 GCA_018584345.1 Thuja plicata
CCTGTTAAAGGTTACAAACACACTGTTAGGTGTGACCTTGTTAGAGGATTTAAAATTTTAGTCTGTCACTTGATATCGGGCATCTCTATGCTACCTTCCTTGATCAAACACTCACTTGGCCTATCAAGAGGTATTTGACATCTCATGCTATCTTCATGATCAAACTTTTTGATACTCCTTGGGATGTATCTCAATATAGAAAGGATCTTTAAACCCTGCTTGGTTAAGAGACTTTCTGAATCAATGGTTAAACTAAAAATAGTATGATCTATTCACATATACAACTTATACTTGTAGATTTTTAGATCTATTATAATCTCATAAACTAATTTGATCAACATATATCAATTTATACCTTTGCTCCACTTTGATTCTGTCGCTAATGTTGTGCTTTATTTCTCGATGTCTGCAGAAAACTTTAGCTCTTTCCTCAGCTTGATTGATCAAGACTAAATGAAGTTGCTCTTCATCAGTTTCTCTTCAGCATCCTCTTTTCATTCATTCACCCACTCAATTTGTAATGAATTAAGTTGTCTCTTTTATAGAAATGATATCACTATTGCTAGGTTCTTGATTTTCTTGATCTTGGCATGATCCATAATTCTTGCCAATTATATTTAAAGAAAAAAATCTTGTTTTATCTCATACAGATCTTCTTTCCAATTAGACAAAATAGCTTTAAATCCTTTACTTATCTCTAGCTTTATCTTGTCGATGAAGAAAAAGATAACTACCAGTTAATTCCATATCCAACTCTGCCAGCTAGATATTTTGTCATTTCTGAACTCAAGTTAATTTTGGTGTTTAACTCTTTGATAGGTTCGGTCAAGGCCAGTTCTCCTCAGGCTTCTCTATCAGTTTACACTATGTTTCTGGCCATCGGTTATGCTTGTGATTTTTCTCTTCGATAATGCTCATCGGTGTTCTTTCTCAGGCATCACTGTGACTTGTCTTTCGGTGATCTATGTCCGTCGGTGTTCCACTGATCCTCGGTGTCTGAAGTCACATAGTGAATGCTTGTCTTTTATACATTACTGAAAGCATAATCTTTATCTCTCTGATTCTCTGAAGTCTTTGACACTTTTATTATAACCGATTAGATTATATCAAGTTGACATCAATGACAATATAATCCATTAACTGATTTAATGTCATGCATTATCCTTCTACATTTTGGTGATCAACTTAACATGTTCAAACATTCAATTAGTTACATGTCATCAATAAAGTATTTCGGGGACTTAAGAACTTAGGAAAAATTAAAATGTGCCCCACGTGACTTAGGAAATAAATACATGGCCCCACTAATTAATTTAAACACATGACTTGAGTCACTTAAGTGAAATGAAAAGTAACTTCAATTTATAACGTAAAAAAAGGGACCTAGGGCTTTTTTCATAGTTTTGCATGAAAATGAACAAGGGTTTAAGGACTAGAGACCTAAACTAATGAAAAACTAGAAGTAATACCTTGGAACCATGGAAAATTTTGGATAGTTCTAACACTGGCTCTAACAGGGGATGTATGCCTCTTGCAGGTATAGTAAGATTCTAGAACTCTGAGTTAAGCATACCACCTACAAGAAAAGAAACTAAGCTACAACAACCAAAAAATAAAGAATATATTGTACACAAAACTTATTTACAACTGACTATTCATGGATTCAGAGAACTTCAAGAGAAATAGAACATCAGGAACTGTCCATGAACATGCAGTTCCAGAATGTTTCCAGTTACATCCTTTAAAATATAAAAATCAGAATCCCATTTGCTATCAATGATATATGGTCCTAACCAAATAGGATCAAATTTTCCATGTATTCCTTTATCCTCCAATCTAGCATTCCACATCAAGACCAAATCATTAACTTCTAAACTCCTTGCACTAGTCTTTATGTCATACATATCCTTACATTGAAGCTACAACCTAACATTCCTGTCATGTGCTTCCCTTCTTGATTCATCCAATTGTATTAAATCATCCATTATGATCTTCATCTCATCATCTAGTTCATCATCATATTTTTTTTACATTTGCAATCAATTATTTTGTGGAAATATAGCATGTATGCCATATAATAAATCAAAGGGTTCACAACCAATGAATTTCTTCACTGTTACTTTTTCATCCCATAATGTTTGTTGAAACTTTGAATCCCAGGCCCTTTTGTTCTTATCTAACACTCTTTTCAAAATATTTATCAAGCTCTTATTACTGGACTCAGCTGAACCATTCTCCTGTGGGTGATATGGGGAAGAATAAGAATCTTGAATTACATATTGCTGGAAAAAGTCACTAAATTCTTCAAATCTGAAACACATTGCATTATCTACCACAATAGTTTTAGGAAAACCAAACCTAGTGAAGATATTTTGTAGCATAAAATTGTGATAGCTAAATGTGGGCCTCTAATTTAGCCATACAATTCAACATGGTCATTTCTCTTCAATCACATACATAAATGAATATAGATTAATTCATCCTGTATGTGTGAATGAATCGACCTGTTGCCTTCTAGAAGGCAGGAGTAGGAGCTTGCTCTCAAATCATTGCAAGCTCAGTGACTACACACTAACCTAAATGAAGGATTTAAAAGCTATATGTCAAAAGTAAAATGTTGATTAATCTAAATGATTATGCAATTTTTTGTTCATCCAAAGTTGATTAAGATTCATTTTAGAAGCACCAAATTGAAATATGAGAGATTCAGTTTTAATCCCAAAACAAATTGTGCTCTAAGTTAGATTGATTTGCATGCTTTGAAAGTAATAAACAATAATATTAAACAAATGAATGCTAAAATGCTAAAAGATAAGATGAAAATGCTGTATAATAACATTAATAAAAAATTAGGATCCTTTGTAAAGGAAAAGAGTTTCTCTTTTATAGAAATCTCTCTCCAATCGACGGTCGAGATCGAACAAAAAGAGTGGCTCAGATTTGATTGAAGAAGCACAATCCATGTGCAAGTGATTCGATTGGTCGAGAGAGTCAGTTGACTGAACTGACTGATCAGTTATTTTGGAAACTTCCAAAATCAGTTTACAGTTAACTGAAATGTTTCCAAAATGATAAATAGATGAGAATCAGTTAACTAAGTGGAACTGGATTGTTTCCATTTTGATAAATCAGTTAACTGGATTTGATGATGTCACATGCATTTTTAATAAATTAATTGATTTTGGATGCACATTTATGTATTTATAATTAATTTAATTCCTTTTTTATTTAATTGACAATTTTGTAATTTTTATTTAATTAATATGTCACAATATCAATTAAATAATAGTATAAAGTTTATTTGCCAATGTAATGTGATTTTAGGAATTAATTAATTAATTAAGGTGATTGATTAGGACCTAGGGTTTAGGTCAGATTAGTTTGAATTCGATGAATTGCCTGTTTGATTTAGGACTTAGAATAATCAAGATTAGGGTTTCTTGATTAATTACTGAGATTGGGGGTCTAGGGTTTATGTGACCATTTTTAGGTGATTACATTTGCCCCTCTTTGAATTGATGTGCGATCAATGCATTGATTCAAAGAACTGTTACTGATGAGATCAAGAATAGTTTGATTTGAAGTGATGAAACCATTCTTTTGAAGAAGAAGACCGACTTTGAGCTTGATTGGATGAAGATCGATCAAAAGATATAAAATAGAATGCTCAGTTTGATTTGAAGCAATGAAACTAAACATCTGTCAGGAACTCTTAAACCTTTTTGATTGGTTTGAATGCATAAATAGTTTGATTTGAAGTAATGAAACTGATTACCATTAAGAGATTTGATTAGCAATCAAACTGACTTGATTTGAAGCCATGAAGCCAATTTTATCAATGTGTCTAGTTTCAATAATGAATAGCTCGTATAAGACCGATCTTGTTTGGATTCGAGTGTATTCACCACTGTATAAGACCATTGATTAGGTTGCCTTTGATTTAAGATGATCTCAACTTGATTTTATGCGATGAAGCTGAGATGCCCCAAGCGATGGGGTTTTGATTGAGGATGTGATCACTAGAATGTTGATGTCCTGATCCTGCCCCCTCGGGAGAAAAATTGAAATATGGCTAGGTGCCCCAGTGATGAGAAGCAATTTGATTGATTAGACAATTTAGGAAGAAATTGATCTGATTAGAAAGAGGTCCCATGTGGTTAGGAAAAAATTTGTACTTGATGAGAGGTCCTGTTGACCCAAATTGACCAAAAGTAAGATACATGGATTAATTAGAAGAAAAGCATGAGATATTTCTATTGGTTGTGCAAGTGGTCAAATTTAGATTTCAATTTTGATCCTAAAAATAGAATCAGGATAGTGGATTTAACAAGGAGTGTCATGTCCACTTGATGATGAGAAGATTGATCAATAAGAACCTCAGATCTTTCACATTGGATAGAGATAAATTTATTAAGCTGATTTCAACACTATACAGATGTATATGCAGATGCAGATGCAAGACTAACATGAGTGCAACCTAAGGTGTAGTCACTGAGCTTTAGCAATTGAAAATTTTCATCATTGAGCATTTTTGGAACATCGGAGTCGATACAATCCTTACTGGTGCCATTGCGACCATAAGAATATAAATATGACTTTCATCAGATAAGATATGGGAAACTAACATAAGCATTGAGGCACAAAAGCCAAGATGACCTGAACGTTGTTTCCAGTTGATGTTGCAAGAGTACACCAGTATTGAGGCATTCAAAGCCAAGATAACCATGAGTGCACACTTGTGTAAACAAATAGATAAATAAAAAACAAGGAGATAGTACCGACCTCACCTTGGCATACAAATAAAGAGGATCAAGGGATGTGAGGCTTTTCCACCTTAATGCAGGAGATCTTACCACATACACCCAGTTTATTTCATGTTGATGGATCATCAGGACCACACCAACAAGAAGTAGACAAAGAAAAGATTAACGAAATCAATGAGAATAGACAACATACAAATAGAAGTTCAGCATACTTCAGCCATGTTCAAAGTTTTTGAATGTGTATAGGTATAGGTGTTGAGAAACACCATTGTTCTTGTGAGTGCTTTGTGTTTGATTGCTATCGATCTATCATTTACGTTTGCGGTATCCAATGCATGTTAAGAAACACAAATGTATCCAAAGATAGTGTTAAGAAACAATGTTGATTGTGGTGTTGAGAAACACCTGTTTGCATTAGTAGCGAGTTGTCCTTTAGAAATGACAAGATTACTCACTCTGGTGTAATCCAAAGATGTGATCAAATTGGGGACCCATGCCCCAAGTAGAAAACAATGATAACTGACTTGACTCATGCAGCGAGGACAAATACAATTTGATTGCACCCAGGTTATGACTCTAGATCAGTTTCAAGCTAGGAGGGTTCTCAGAAGAACCAGAGTGTCACAAAAGTGACTGAAAGATATGTACAAACTAAAGAAAATGATTGATGCCAAGATTGAGCATTGATAGATGGAGCGCGAAGTATAAGATGTGCCTATTTACCAGGTTTTCACCTTCTTGGTAGAGATTCTATTTTTTTCTACCATGGTGCCTGTTTACCAGGTTTTCACCAAGGCACTTTTTCCATTTCAAATTGTTTTATTTTTCCATTTTTTTTTATTTTTTTGATTGATACATCAAGGTGCCTATTGCTAGGTTTTCACCAAGATGATCATTTTTTTCAGGACTTTTTCCAATTTTTAGATTTTTTTAGGACATTACTATGTACATGGTGTTGATCATCGAGAATGGCTTAGGTGTAGAACTTCTTCAGATGGAGAGTGTTGATGGGCTCTCGAAGCGGATCTCCTTCGGGTGTGGAGAGTTGATAGGTGCCAGAGCTAAATTCTATAGTAATGATATAAGGACCTAGCCAGTTGAGTTCAAACTTCCCCTTTTGTTCTCTGTGTGACTGATTACGGGGATTTTCTCTCAACACAAGGTCTCCCACCTGAAGTTCTCTAGGTCTGACTTTCTTGTTGCATCCTCTTGACATTCTTTTCTGATAAAATTTGAGGTGATCAAAGGCCACTTTTCGACATTCATCTAGTAGCTCTAGTTCTTGGAGTCTCAAAACTCAATACTCTTCATCTGGTACAAGTTTGTGCAAAGAAACCCTAAGAGATGGGATTTCTACCTCTAGGGGTAAGACTTCTTCTGCCCCATATACCAGTGCAAATGGGGTTGCCCCAGTAGGCGTTCTGATGCTCATTCTATAAGCCCATAATGTAGGATTGATCTGCAGGTGCCAATCCCTTCCAGAATTGTTAACTGTATGATGTAAGATTTTCAACAAATTTTTATTTGAGGCCTCAGCCTACCCATTACCTTGTGGGTAATAGATTGAAGAACAATGTTGTGTTATTTTGAATTTTTCACACAACTCATCCATAATGTTGTTCTTAAATTGACCTCCATTGTTAGTAATGATGGAGGAAGGTATTCCATAGCGACAAATGATGTAGTTTAGAATGAACAGTGAGACCTGCTGTCTTGTCGCTTTAATGAGTGGGACCACCTCAACCCGCTTTGTAAAATACTCAATAGCTATGATAATGAACTTGTGTCCATTAGAAGATGAGGGGTAAATCTACCCAATGAGATCAAATATCCATTGTAAGGGCCAGTGTGTTACAAAAGGAATGAGCTCCCTTGCTGAAACATGTATAATATTACCATGTAGCTGACATTTCTTATAAGTATTTGCAAACCTGATAGCTTCTTTCTCCATGTCTGGCCAATAATACCCTGCTCGAAGTAGTTTTCGGGCCAGAGTCAGACCGTTAGAATGAGAACCACAAATTCCTTCATGGAATTCAGACAAAGCATGTTTAGACTCTTCTTTTTCTAGACACCTAAGCGAAGTACCATCTAATCCTTGCCTATACAAATCGTTGGCCACAAGAACATACCATGAGGCATTGCGGATGAGGTGTCATTTTTCATTTCTAGTTAGTCCATCAGGAATGATCTAACGGCACAGGTAAGAGTAAACATGTTGATAACAAGAGGATTCATGTTCAATGACTGAATAGACCATTTGGGAGTTAGGAGAGTTGTAGGAAGGGAAATGGATTTCTTCCACCATGAACTCATAACGGAAGTCATCCTCTTGTTGTTGTTGTTGTGAGGATGCTAATGTAACCATGGCATCAGTGCTCTGTTCTGTACCCTTGGGACTTGTTGAAATGTGATGTAAGTGAAATATTTCTTAAAGTAATCAACCATTCATTTATAAGGCATGAGTTTTTCATCCTTAGTTTGGTATACATCATTGATTTGGTTGATTACAAGTTGAGAATCACCATGGACATGTAACTCAGAAACATTCCATTCAAGAGCCAGTTTGATTCCATTTACCAGTGCTTCATATTCTGCTATGTTGTTTGTACAAGGAAACATGAGCTTGTACACCTTTGGAATGGAATAATTTTGAGGAGTCAGAAACAAAATCCCTGCACCTGAACCTTCTTGCATGAATGATCCATCTAAGAACATTTTCTAGGATCTATGAGTGATGTGCAAAATAGATCCATCTGGGAACTCAACATTGATTGGTTCATTGTCACATAGTGGAGCATCAGCCAGTTGATCTAGGATTGCTTGGACTTTTATCGCTTTATGCTCAATATATTCTATGTCAAATTCACTAAGAAGCATAACCCACTTAGCCAATCTTCCAATGAGGGTAGCTTTACTTAGGAGATACTTCAAAGGGTCAATTTTAGCCACCAGTTTGATTGAGTGAGCCAACATGTAGTGACACAATTTCTGAGATGAAAAGACTACTGCTAGACATGCTTTCTCGATCATAGAGTAGTTCATCTCATAGGACACCAATGTTATACTAATATAGTATATAGCACATTCTTTCTTGTCTTTATCTTCTTGCGCTAGCAGTGCCCCCAGTGATGTTGAGGTAGCTAAAATGTACATAATCAATGGTTTGCCTTGTTGAGGTGGCATGAATACTGGCGGGTTCACTAGGTACATTTTGATTTGAGTGAAAATCTTGTCACATTATTCACTCCATTGATAAGTAATGCCCTTGCACAAAGTCTTGGTAAATGGTTGTGCTCGATCAACCAACTATGAGATGAACCTTCTGATAGACTAGATTCTCCCTTGGAGTGTTCTCATTTGACTTATGTTCTTGGGAGGTAACATTTCTAGTATTTCTCGCACCTTTTTAGGGTTGACTTCTATGCCTTTAGCTGAGATAATGTAACCCAATAGCTTGCCAGAGGTAACAGTGAATGCACATTTCTTAGGATACAACCGTAATTTAAACTTTTCCATTCTATCCATGATTGTGCCTAAGTCTTGTAGGTACAAAGATCATTTCTTTGATTTAGCCAGGGTATCATCCACATAGTCTTCCATGGTTTTGTGCATCATATCATGGAAGATAGTTGTTACTTCTCTCTGATAGGTAGCTCCTGCATTTTTCAAACCGAAAGGCATGACATTCTAGCAGAACATTCCCTAGGCACATGTGAAAGCTGTCTTCTCTTGATCCTCTGTGGCAATCTTGATTTGGTTGTACCCTGAGAAACCGTCCATGAGAGAATACACTTCATATCCAGCAGTCATATCCAAAATCATGTCAATGTTAGGCAAAGGAAAGTCATCCTTTGGACATGCTTTGTTGAGATCCCTAAAATCAGTGTAGACTCTGATAGATTTATCTGGCTTTGATACTGGTACAATGTTGGATATCCATTCTACATAGTCAATAGCTCAGATGAATCCAGCTTTGTGTAACTTTTACAGTTTAGCCTTGATAAGTAATGCAACATGAGGGTACATTTTTACAAGTTTTTTTTTTACTGGTTTTACTCCAGGAGCTATTGAGAGATGATGCATGATAAGATCTAGATCTAAACTAGGCATATCTGAGTATGTCCATGCAAATTTTATCTTCTTCTCTTTAAAGAATTTTGTGAATTCCTTGAGCTCTACTGTAGACAAATATTTAGCTACATGAATGATGCGTGGATGTTCCTCTATACCAATATTCATTGGTTGAGTTGGCTCTATGAGTACTGATGATCATTCTTGTAAATGACTAGGAAAGCCATCAAGAATCCCATCCTCAGGTGCCTCAAAGAGGTTTTCACCTTTGGATGCATCATTTCTTTTACTATTTTGGGTTCTAAAAACACCACAATGTGGTTTTTGCCTTCAGACCCTTTTATTTTTCTCATTTTTATCTTATAACTGAGATACTTGATGTCCACTTCAGTCATGCTCACACTAGGTTCATTGGTGGAAGAAGTGATAGGTTCAGCGGTGTTAAGATAGCAGGCTAAAGCATAGTCATTGGGAAATGTTGGCATTTTAGCAAGTTGTCCTTGTAAGGACCAATCAATGAGTTCAGGATGCATTAGTGACAAAGGTTCACTGGGTCAAAGGGCATTCACAGTATGTTCATCGTAGATGGTGACTGTTAAGTAGAGTCCTAGAACTGAACCTTGTATAGATGTGTTCAAATTAGAAAGAGCCCTAATAGAATCATCGAAGCCCATGTCAGAAATAGGAGGTCCTAATTCATCTGATATAACCTCTAAGCCCTCACCTACTTCATGCGTGGTATCCATATCTATGTCTAAAGTGTCCTCTGAAATACTGTCAAACTTGTATTCACGAGAGTCTGTTTCATCATTTGGTTTCATATCTAGGACATGAGTGAAATCTACACTTTTCCCCCAGTTTGGATGAGTTCTACCTAAAAACTCTACTATGGTTAGACTCCTTTCTTCTGTATCCAGATCTTGTTCAGATTCAGTAGTTTTTGACTGATCAAAAGTCATTGGTGATTCCTCTAGAACATGATCTTCAGTAGCGTTGACCTGTGGTGTATCTTCGACAAATAGAAGAGCCAAAATATTAGGAGGAATGGGAGAAGGATAAACATCCTCTACATAAAAATCAGCTAAATCATCCCAGTTGCTAGTGGGTATGTCAGTGCTTTCTACTATTGTTTCATGTTCTTCCAGAACCTGATGTCCCTTTCTTTTATCTAGGTGATTCTTCGCTCTTTGTTCTTTCTTGGATAAGAACCCTAGACCCATTATGTCTCCAGGTCTTCTGTAGTCAGTAGAGATAGGTTCTTTAAGACCATTTTGATTAGGTCCAATGGGTCCTTTACCCAAATAACCCATTTTACAACCCACCTTATACCCCACACCAAATTTTTTTGGGGTATTACACGTTGTTCAACTTCAGTATCTTCAGGTTCTTTATATAACCAATCCAAAATGGCTCTTTCCTCCTATTCATCTTCTAATGGTGTGTTGGATTTAACAAAGGTCTCATCATAGATTTCTTGGGATGTTGTTGGTTTCATCTTTTTTGACGATTTTCCATAAGACCTAGGTGATCTGGGAAGAGATGTGAGTGATAGTACGGGTTCTACTATGTATCCACCCATACCTTTGTCTTTTATCTTGAGTTTCTGTTCCATTTCCTTCAATAAATTTGTAGCTAATTTAGAGTTGGATGCCTCACTATTATGCGGGACAAGGGTATCTGCTGCTTGTCTTAATGCATTATAGGCATAACTAGTGTCTGCAGGAACAGTGACTTCTACACCATTGAAGGGGAATTTGATGCATTGATGGAACGTTGATGGCACTTCCTGCATCTCATGGATCTAGGGTCTTCCCAATAGAATGTTGTAGGCCAGTGGGAGATCCAAAACTTGGAAGGTAACATCCCTCTCAATAGGACCTATTTGGATTGGTAAAATTATGAGACCTTTAGAAGATCTTTCTTGTTCATCATACGCCTTGATAGTGATTTTCTTTTGAGGATCAATGACGTTCTCTGAAAACCCTAGTTTCTCAATTAACCTATATGTGTAGATATTCAATCCTGCACCTCCATCTATCAAGACTCATCTGACATGGTGTTTATGGATCAAGACTTTGACATGCAAGGGGAGATTGTGTGGATGACTTAAAGAGTTGTCATCTTCTTCTAAGAATGATAGGTAATGTGGTGAGGTCAAGTGCCCCACCATAGATTGAAACCGATCTAGATCCAATTCCTTAGGGACATTGGTAGTTGATAGTGCTTTATCCAGGACCTCTCTATGAGATGGAGAGAGTTTGAGCAATTCAAAGATTGAAATTTAGGCAGAGGTTCTCTGTAATTGCTCGACGATGCTATAGTCCATAGTATTGGATGAAGTCAGTTGTTTGGACTGTGAGACTTTTGGGATACCCACAGTGGTTTGTTTTCTAAGAGGTACCCAAGATTTTGATATCGATGGTTTATTGGAAGTTGATGAAGGGTTTGAAGATCCATAACCCCCAAGGGTGACCTTTTCTTGTGCTCGAGTTACTGCGTTGGCCGATTAGGACTCTTTCTCTTTCTGTTTAACGACGATGACATTGCAATATTCAGAATGAGATGGATCAAGCATGTTGATGACATTGTAGTCATCATTAGAATAAGTGTGATTGATTTGAGCACCTTTCTTAGAAATTTCTCCTTTGTAATGGTCCAAGAAAGGATCTTTGAATGCCTTATGATCAACATTCTTGTTGATTTCATTATCAATGAGATCTTGGATCTCATGTTTGAGCCTCATGCAATTTTCTATCATGTGTCCTTTGTTTCTATGGAATTGATAGAAATCATTGTCTCTCCACCATTTAGGTTTGATTTCTGGATCATATGGTTTGGAGTTATCTGGCAATGTGAGTAGCTTGTTTTCTAGTAGAGTTTTAAGTGCAGATTCATAAGACTCACCTAAAGAGTCAAAGTCTCGTTTACGTTTAATCCATGGTTTGTCTTTCAACAAACCACTAGTCCCTTTAGAAGATGATGATTTAGTGGTATTTTCAGCAGTTTTTAGGGCCTTGGAACCACTTTTCATATTGAAGACTGCTGGTTTTGACTAGGGAGCAGAGTAATCGACTACTCCGTCATTAACCACATGCTTGTTTTTGTTCCAATATTTAGATTTGTCTTTGGAACTGGAACCAAACTTGTTTTCTTTGTAGAGGGTAATGTCACCCTTTTTAACAAGCACATCTTC
>MU225916.1:503506-520168 GCA_018584345.1 Thuja plicata
AGATTTGTCTTTGGAACTGGAACCAAACTTGTTTTCTTTGTAGAGGGTAATGTCACCCTTTTTAACAAGCACATCTTCTATTTTCATCACATTTTCCACCATTTTCTTGAAAGAGGGTGGACATTGCTTCTGAAGAGGGTAGTTTAGTTCTGGAATCAGAACACTAGCAAAAATATCCATCTTTTCAGATTTACGCACGATTCATGGATATCTAGAAAACATCTTTCTCCATCATTGAAGAAAGGTCAGAAAGGGTTTTCCTATGTTTTTATTTGTGTTACATAAATCAATCATCATCACAGGATGTTGGATATTGTAAGAGTACTATTGCAAGAACAAATTTATCAGTTCATCGAAAGTTTTTATACTAGTGGGTAACTTTGAAAACCACTCCACAGCTTGGCCACTCAAACTCTGAGGAAAGAGATACATAAGATATGTCTCGTAATGCACAAATTTTGTACAAAGAGCATAGAATTCTTAGATGTGATCTTGTGGATCAGAGTGACCGTTGTACTTATCAAACCGTGGAATTTCAACCTCGCGTGGGAATGGAGGCAAGTACAAATCTCTGTCAAAAGGAAAAGGATAGATTGTGTTTAAAGAAAACCTTGTGTTGAGCATTTCTTTTTCCTTTTAGAGTTTTTGTAATTCAATTTGCATAGCTTGCATTTGTTTAGTTATGAGCGTCATGGGAGTTTCTTCTCCCCTAGCAATGATATCCTCAGCTTTGAAGTGAGGTGGAAGTTGAGCGCCTTTCTCTGCTAGGTCAAGGAAGTATTGTTCCTTATCTTGATTTAGGATTGTTTTCATGAGTTTTACAAACCTCTTATCCTAGAGACATTCATCAATCTCTTCCTCACTAGGGTTTGATGGACTTGAGGAATGTTGACTATTGCGATGGTTGGTACCATTAGGGAGGTCTCTCCGTCGAGACCTTCCTCTACCTTGTCTTTCTTCTGACATCTTAGGACTAGGTAACTTTTCCTTCAAGGATTGTGATCTAGGAGGAATTCAAGTATCTCCCTCAAAGAGAGGATTCTCTCCAAACAAGGAGTTGTCTTTGAATGGGAATTCCTAGTTGTCTTCTTCGTGAAATTCTCTAAAATGAATTCTAGTTCACATAGGCATAAGATAAGTTGATTCGTCTGACTGACACAATGGTGAAATATAAAGTGTTGCCTAAGTCCAAGACCAAAGAGACCAAAAGATAAATGTCCAACTGAGGATGGAGATAGCAAAGACTCTGATCTTGAGTCAAGGTTAACGAACCTGCTCTCACAACCTAGAATAAGGATAGCGCAGACAAAGATGATAATTTTGAACAAAGGACTCGGTCAATTGGACAAGCATAATGACATTAGATTTCAAGATAGTGATAGGTTGGACTAAAAATAGATTGTAGTTGCAATGTGAACTAACAAAAGTGTTATGAATGTGCAAATTTTAGAATAGACTGAATGTAGTAGCATAGACTGATGGAAGACAAATTTTTGACAAGTTTTGAAACCAATTCGACAGAGTTTCGACAGGATTGTTGAAGTTTTAGATGAGACAAGATAAATAATTATCCAAAGTGTACCATTTCTAGGATTGTTTGATCGTATTGTTGTTGTTTCAGTGAATACTCATGCAAGACACATCATGAAGATTATTTGTTGTAAAAATAAAGTAACAGACACACCACAATCCTAGGATAGCCAGGGCAATATCTGTTGAGTTTCCACTTGAACTAAATTTCAGCCACGTCTACTCATAGCGGACAACCTAGAAGCTTGGAGGCACGGGCTCCTCCTTACATGTGCACTCACTTCTTAGGCACACCAAGCTTCGAATCCCAAGGGTAATCACTTCCCAAGGGACCATTGTCTCTACTAAGAGCCATGAAAGTGTGGGATGTCTTAGTCTATCTCTGACCTTCCACACCAACAGATAGAGGGATTTTGGATACTAGAACAAAGTTTGTAGTAAGGACATCCGTTCAGGTGGTTGTGATCAAGTCATATTCCCAATTAAGGGGGCTCTCTGAATCCTTTCAAAGAAAGGTTTTCACCTTAACCATGTAGGGACTTTAACGCACCACTAGAGTACTAGAGGAGATTTTGGTTGCCACAATGAATTCACACCTGTCCACTACGAGACTAATCACAATGGCATTAGCCTATTACCGGTTGGGCAATCCACTCTCACCGGCTCTATTAAAGCACTCGAGAGGTAGCCATGCTAAAGGATTTGTATAGATTTATCTTTCACCCAAGATCCATGAAGGCGATGGGAGAGGATACGTCCATGCAATTCCTAGGATTTACAAAACTAAAAGACACTTCAAGCAGAATGAGAAAATGACAATAATATTTCTAGATTTTTGATCATCCCAAAAAGGCGAGAGCATAGTTTCTTGACATCATTTTCATTCCTAAAATAGCAAAAAAATATTCATTTTAATAAGTCCTAAATGTGGGTTCCTATTTTAAGAAATCAAAAACAAGATGCAAGCACACTGTTTTGCATTTTATCGATCAAAGGCAACCTGCAAAACCAATTCGTGAGTACTTTGAGTTTTAGTCTTCTTTTTCAGTATCCTGCAAGCCACTGTTATAAGAACCTTACCTATTCTTGCACATGAAACCCAATATTATAAAAATCCATAAAAAAACAAAATACATATCTTTTCAATCCCACATGTTATAAAATCAGGTTAGTCAAAGATCATATATCATTTGATAATCAAAAAATATGTTGTCATAAAAAAACAGGTTCTAACTAGTCTTCACTAAATCAATCATAACTTTTGCAAATCCAAATGAAATTAATTAAAACTAGTGGAAAATGAAATCTAACTCAAATACCTTTCCAGAAATATAAATTTTGGATCTGTATCATTTCACAAGTGCACATACCAATAAAAACATCAGTCAGATTTTTGGAAAATTAGGTTTGACTAGTCTGCACTAAAATGACCATAACTTTTGCAAATCCAAATGAAATTAATTAAAACCAAATGAAAATGAAAGATAAATGAAATAAATTTCCATAAATATAAATTTTAGATCTGTATCATGTCATAAGTGCATGTAACAATAAAAACATTAGTCATATTTCTAGAAAATCAGGTTTGACTAGTCTACACTAAAATGACCATAACTTTTTCAAATCTAAATGAAATTAATTCAAACCAACTGAAAATGAAAGATAAATCAAATAAATTTCTAGAAATATAAATTTTGGATCTGTATCGTGTCATAAGTGCACATACCAATAAAAACATCATTCCAATTTCTGGAAAAATAGCCCAGAAATTTATCACAAAACTCACAAAAATTAACCTTGTGGTCCTGGGTTCAAGCCCCAAAGTGGGCGCCAGAAATGTGATAGCTAAATGTGGGCCTCTAATTTATCCATACACTTCAACATGGTCATTTTTCTTCAATCACATATATAAATGAATATAGATTAATTCATCCTGCATGTGTGAATGAATCGACCTGTTGCCTTCTAGAAGGCAGGAGTATGAGCTTGCTCTCAGATCATTGCAAGCTCAGTGACTACACACTAACCTAAAAAAAGGATTTAAAAGCTATATGTTGAAAGTAAAATGTTGATTAATCTAAATGATTATGCAATTTTTTATTCATCCAAAGCTAATTAAGATTCATTTTAGAAGCACCAAATTGAAATATGAGAGATTCAGTTTTAAGCCCAAAACAAAGTGTGCTCTAAGTTAGATTGATTTGCATGCTTTGAAAGTAATAAAAAACAATATTAACCAAATGAATACTAAAATTTTAAAAGATAAGATGAAAATGCAGTATAATAACATTAATAAAAAATTAGGATCCTTTGTGAAGGAAAAGAGTTTCTCTTTTATAGAAATCTTTCTCGAATCAACGGTTGAGATCGAACAAAAAGAGTGGCTCAGATTTGATTGAAGAAGCACAATCCATGTGCAAGTGATTTGATTGGTTGAGAGAGTCAGTTGACTGAACTGACTGATCAGTTATTTTGGAAACTTCCAAAATCAGTTTATAGTTAACTGAAATGTTTCCAAAATGATAAATAGATGAGAATCAGTTAACTGAGTGGAACTGGATTGTTTCCATTTTGATAAATCAATTAACTGGATTTGATGATGTCATATGCATTTTTAATAAATTAATTGATTTTGGATGGACATTTATGTATTTATAATTAATTTAATTCCTTTTTAGGTGATTACAAAAATTAGTTACAACTTTACTAGTGGCCTTTTTTGTTAGGAATAAGGTGTCTCAACCTTTTATATTTCCTTACATTTGATATTATTTGTTTTGTAATTAATTGTTTGCAAATAATGTATTTAAGTTTGATATATGTTATGTCATTTAGTTGAGTGAACATGTTGTGTTTTCACTCCACTTGGAAGATGACAAGGATGATCAAACTTGGTCTAGGTGGATCTAGGCATCTCTTTCTATGGTAGGGGTTATTTACCAAATGTCGGCACTTTGGACAATGTGTAAGATAATCATGAAATGGTTATGATGGATTCCTATGATGCTCAATAGTATTTGTAAGAGCTAATTGTGAAAGATTCGATGATGAGTGAAGACATGAAAGACGTGGAAATTGATCATGTTGAGTACTGTACACTCTTCTATAATGCGTGGGGTTCCTATTTTTCTAGAGAATGGTAAAACCCTAATACGGTTGTCTTTGGAAGTTGCCCTAAAAAGGGAAGTGCATGATATAAGCATTTTAGAGTTGTAAATCACTGTGTGAGAAGTTAGTGTATTGTTGGAATGTTGTTATGCTGCCAGATTTTTCTTCAAGTGTCAACTATCTCCTGAGAGAACTTGCATTGCAAGTGTATTGTAAAAAACAATAGTTTTGATTAATACATTGTGCAGGTTTTGGAGTGCTGGGGTTTTTTACCGAAAGGTTTTCCCCAGGGTAAATCATTTTGTCATTCTCATTTTTCTATGTATGCATGTTATTGCAACAAAATATAAGTTTAATTGTATTATCATTCTATAATTGATAAGGGTTAAATCTGAATTTGTATGATCCTCTTCTGAACTATTTTTTGCACACTTAGTTTCATTTCTGTTGGTATCAAAACCTGGCTAGTTTTGGTTCTATTTGTTAGGGTACAATTTTTCTAAGCTAATCTCTAGTTCAGTAGGAGTATTATTGTAGAGTATTCATAACCTTATTGCAGGAAGAGATGGAAAGTTCTTCATACAGTAGAATGGAGGTGGAAAATTTCAGTGGCACAAACTTTGAGTTGTGGAAACTCAAGATGGAAGAAATGCTCGTAGATCATGATGTATGGGAGGTAATTGCAAATGATATCAAACTAGTAAACATGCCTCAATAATATTTGGATCTCAAGGATTGGAAAGCTAAGGGTCTCATTAGGCTCTGTCTAGTAGATTCCATTCTCCTAAATGTTCTCAAGGAGAAGACCGCAAACAAATTGTGGACACAGCTTGGGTCTGCGTATCAGGCCAAGTCCCTGGTGAATAGATTGTTCCTAAGAAAGAAGTTGTATTCTCTAAGAATGGAGGAAGGAGGATCCATTGTAGATCACCTCAACTCATTTTACATGTTGATTGCATAGTTGACATCAACCGGTGTCAAGTTGGAGGAGGAGGATCGATGTATGACCCTTCTATGTTCCTTGCCAGATTCATGGGACCATCTTGTGATGGCCCTTGGGAGTACTATTTTCACTTTCCAAATGGATGATGTGGTGTCTTCGCTGTTATCTAAGGAGATGTGAAGAAAGAACTTTGATTCAACCAAGGAATCCCTTGTTGTTCGTGGTAGATCCAAAGACAGAGGAAAGAAAAATGACAAGAAGTCTGAAAAGGCTAGATCCAAATCCCATGGGAAATCTAGGACTACTGGAAAGTCTAAGGAAACATGTTGGAACTGTGGTAAGTCTGAGAACTTTTGTAAGGAATGCAAAGATCCAAAGAAGAAGAAGAAAATCCTAGATTCAGATTCTAAAAAATCTCAAGAAGATGGTGATGCTTTTGTTGCAGCCTTGGCCACCCATGCATCTGATGATGTGTGGTTGATTGACTCAGGTGCTTATTTTCACACGACCTCTCATTGAAGTTGGTTCTCAAAGTATGAGGAGTTTGATGGTGGAAAGTTGTACCTGGGTGATGATTCTCACCTAGAAATAGTTGGATGAGGAAGAGTCACTATCAGATTCCATGATGGACGAGTAAAGGGGATCAAGGGGGATAATGCACATCCTAGGTTTGGCATGAAACCTGTTAGCTATAAGTATGTTGAATGATGTAGGTGTGCAAGTTGTTTTTTTGAAAGATGGATTCAATATGATTAGAGGAGCTATGGTGCTCACAAAAGGTACTAGCAGAGGTACCATATTTTAGTTGAATGCTTGCACTTCACAATGCAATAGTTCTTCTATCTCAAGGAAGAGAGAAGCAGTCACTTCATCTCCACCATCTGAACCAGTAGTGAAGAAGTCTGTGGTAATGGGTTCTGATGGTAGTGCAACAAGTGTACCTAAGGGTGCTAACACTTTGGAAGGAAAACTTCCTGTAGAAAAGACAATGTTGTGGCATATGAGATTTGGCCACATTGGTGAGAAGGGTCTTAGAACCCTAAAAAATAAAAACTTCATTGAGGGGATAAATGATTGTAATCTCAAGTTTGACTTTTGTGAACACTGTGTTTATGTTAAGAAAAATCGTGTTTAGTTTTACTCCAGTTCTCACAAGTCTTGTAGTATTTTGGATCTTATCCATTCGGATGTGTTTGTTCCTGTTAAAGTTCCTTCACTCTCCAAATCTGTATATTTTGTATCTTTTATAGATGATTACAGTAGAAGGATATGGATTTATTTCCTTAAAAGCAAGACACAAGTTTCTAGTCGGTTCAAGGAATTTAAAGCTCTCGTAGAGAGTCAGACTGGTAAAATAATTAAGTGTGTGAGAACTTACAATGGTGATGAGTTTTGTTTGGAAGAGTTTGAATAGTCCTGTAAAGAATGAGGGATCGAGAGGCATAAGAAAACTCCTTATACCCCACAAAAAAATGGAGTTGCAGAAAGAATGAACAGGATACTAATGGAGAAGGCTAGGAGTATGCTTAGTGGAGCTGGCCTCGAACAAAGGTTTTGGGATGAAGCTATGGCCACAAATTTCTATCTAGTTAATAGGTCTCCTACATCAACTCTTGTTGGTAAGACACCCATAGAGGTGTGGTCTGGTAAGAAGCCTTCAGTTAGACATCTTCATGTTTTTGGTTGTGAAGCTTATGCACATGTGCCTAAGGAGAGAAGATCTAAGTTGGAAAAAAGGGCTGCAAAATGTATCTTCATTGGCTACAATGTTGGTGTGAAAAGATAAAATCTTTGGGATCCTATTATTGGTAAGGTGTTGTATAGTATAAATGTTATTTTTAGAGAGCTAACACTTTCTCCTATTGTACTACAGCTAGATGAAAAAGAAATGAAAGAAGATGTTGTTCAGTTGCCTCCTACCCATGAGAAGACTGAACAGAGAGACCGTGATGGATCTGATGATGAGGAGAGCTCTAGAAGCTCTAAAAATTTAGAAGAAGAGGTAGAACAACCTCAACCTCAGCCCTTGAGGAGATCCATGAGAGAAAGAAAGAAACTAGAGAGGTTTGGATTTTCTATGTTAGATTCTAGTTGTGCTTATGCCTTGATTACAAACATTGATGAGCCTAGATCTATGAAAGAGGCTATAGGTATGGAAGATGCAAGTTCCTAGATTGAGGCCATGGATGATGAGATGGCTTCATTGGAGAAGAAAAAAACTTGGGACCTAGTACCTTTGCCTAAAGGACGGAAACCTATTGGAAGCAAATGGGTGTTTAAGAAGAAATTTTGTGCAGATGGTAGTGTTGAGAGGTACAAGGCCAGATTGGTTGCAAAGGGGTATTCATAGGTGGAGGGAATTGATTATGGTGAAATATTCTCTCCTGTTGCAAATCTTACATCCATTAGATTTCTGTTATCTCTAGCATAATCGTATGATTTAGAGGTAGAAAAGATGGATGTGAAGACAACTTTCCTTCATGGTGATTTGGAGGAAGAGATCTATATGTCATAGCCTGAGCACTATATTCAGAAAGGTAAAGAGTCTTTGGTTTGCATATTAAAGAAGTCTTTGTATGGTTTGAAACAATATCCTAGGATGTGGTACCTTAAATTTGATGCCTTTGTGTTGTTGATTGGTTTTCTGAGATCAAAATCAGATCATTGTGTTTATTTCAAAGTTGACAATGATCACCTTCTTATTATTGCATTATATGTTGATGATATGTTGTTTATTGGGAAGGGTATGGGTATGATTTCTGATTTGAAGTCTCAGTTATCAGCACAGTTTGAGATGAAAGATCTATGGGTAGCCAGGTATATTTTGGGAATGGAAATAAATAGAGATAGATCTAATAGAAAAATTTGGTTGAGTCAGAGTAAGTATGTGAAGTTTGTGTTGGACAGGTTTAGCATGGCAGATTGTAGACCATTATGTGTTCCTGTTACTATGGGAACAAAGTTATCTATGGATGATTGTCCAAAATATCCTAGTGAGGTGGAGGACATGAGAAAAGTACCTTATGAGAGTGCAGTTGGCATCCTTATGTATGCTATGGTCTATACTAGACCAGACATTGCCCAAGTAGTGGGAGTCCTGAGTTGGTTTATGGCTAAGCCTGGATGGGTACATTGGGATGTAGTTAAGAGAGTGTTCAGATATTTGAAGGGTACATTAGAGTATTCCATATGCTATCATGGAAACTCTTCTGGAGCTCTGCATTCAGTTTGTATTCATGGGTTTTTGGATTCAGATTGGGCAGGTGACATTAACAGAAGGAGATCCACCAGTGCCTATGTGTTCACTATGTTTGGTGGTGCCATCAGTTGGATGAGTAAGTGACAACCTATGGTTGCTTTTCCCATGACAGAAGTAGAGTACATGATAGCTAATCATACTTGTAAGGAATCCATTAAGCTTAGGAGATGTGTTAGGATGTTGGTGTTCATGCAGGACAGATTACAATTTGTTGCGGCAATCAGAGTGTTATTTTCCTTGCAAAGAATCCAACTTTCCATGCTAGAATGAAGCACATTGATGTGCGGTTTCACTTTGTGAGATATATGGTAGAGGATGGAAAGGTAAGTTTGGAGAAGGTAGATATAGTAAAGAATGTTGCGGATGCATTGACAAAACTTGTGGGCACAGAGAAGTTTAGATGGTGTTCAGAGTCTATGGGCCTCTCGACCTATAGAAGTTAAATCTTGTTATTTCCTTTGGCTCTTACAAGGTGTTTGACAAGTGGGAGAATGTTAGGAATAAGGTGTCTCAACCTTGTATATTTCCTTACATTTGATATTATTTGTTTTGTAATTAATTGTTTGCAAATAATATATTTAAGTTTGATATTCATTCTGTCATTTAGTTGAGTGAACATGTTGTGTTTTCACTCCACTTGGAAGATGACAAGGATGATCAAAATTGGTCTAGGTGGATCTAGGTATCTCTTTCTATGGTAGAGGTTATTTACCAAATGTCGGCACTTTGGACAATGTGTAAGGTAATCATGACTGAAACGGTTATGATAGATTCCTATGACGGTCATTAGTATTTGTAAGAGCTAATTGTGAAAGATTTGATGATGGGTGAAGACATGCAAGACATGTGGCAACTGATCATGTTGAGTACTATACACTCTTCTATAATACGCGGGGTTCCTATTTTTATGGAAAATGGTAAAACCCTAATACAGTTGTCTTTGGAAGTTTCCCTAAAAAGGGAAGCGCATAATATAAGCATTTTAGGGTTGTAAATTATTGTGTGAGAATTTAGTGTATTGTTGGAATGCTGTTATGCTGCCAGATTTGTCTTCAAGTGTTGATTATCTCCTGAGAGAACTTGCATTGCAAGTGTATTGTAAACAACAACAATTTTGATTAATAAATTGTGTAGGCTTTGAAGTGTTGGGGTTTTTTATCAAAAGGTTTTCCCTAGGGTAAATCATTGTGTCATTCTCATTTTTCTATGTATGCATGTTATTGCAGCAACATCTAAGTTTAATTGTATTATCATTCTATAATTGATAAGGGTTAAATTTGAATTTGCACGATCCTATGTTAGAATGAATTTAGAATAACTGAGAGGGGAGGGGTGAATCAGTTATCCTTAGGTCTAGATGTAGCAAATAAAAACTTTTTGTATTTTTGATCTACTCGACAGCAGTAGCATAAGTCAACAACTTTAATCATGCAGTTTACTGTCCAATGTAATTAGCTTGTAGAAACATAACAGTAAAACAAACCATAAGCATTCACACAAGTTGACACAAGTATTTAACATGGAAATCCAATATGGAAAAAACCACTAGTAACATGCTACCAAGTTTTCACTCTTCTAAAGTGAGCTCTGTGAGGAGCCAACCCTGTTAAAGGTTACAATAACACACTACTAGGTGTGACCTGGTTAAAGGATTTAATCACCCTATCAGGAGTGGCCTTGTTAGAGGACTTAGAACATTCCACATGAATATCACCTTGTTAGAGGATTTATACAAATGACTGTTAGGTCAACCTTGTTAAAGGATTTTAACTAATACAATGGTTAGAAAGTAATCAACAGTTGTGATCTGATACATACAACTTACTTTCCAAATTCAAATCCAATTACAGCTCTGATGTTAACTTACTGGATAGCCTGCATTGTCATTTCAACCTTTTGATCTGCTTGGAAATCCGTCAAGCAATCACACATGCAACTCCCTGCTTCTGTATTCAGCCTTCTTTACTAGATCATGCCAAATCGTAAATCAACTATGCAAATTTCTTGCATACACACATGTACTTCACATTCAACAACACACTTCAACATTCTAAATGAATAACCCCTTGAGGTTATCATATACCTCTCTGTCTAGGTCAGATAAATATTTTTCTACTTAAACAAGATCGTAGATCTTAGGTTAGGTCAGATCCAACAGATCATACCATCATTGCATTATATTTACTTCTCCAAAGTAGTCTCTAATTAAATATTGAAACTATGCATTGATTATGGTTATCCATACATTAAATGACTTGGATCAATCTTTAATTAACATTACATATCCCAATGATATTAACTAAGTCATCCAAAGATCTCAAATCTCATCATTAATCCAATTACTGTAAGTTGGCCAACATCACTATTTTCACTTAGCAATTTCACTAGTGCTCGACATTGAGCAACTTTGCTCATCACGAACAACTTTGCTCAGCACAAGCCAAACTTTGCTCAGCACAGAACAACCAGAAAAACTATCTTTGAAAGATAAACAACTAATTGCTTTGCTAGAGTGCCAACTGATCAAGTACCATGTTATTTTCCTTAACTCAACCATTCGCTTGGTCTTCTTGTTAAATCTTCTTCATCAACAATAGATATGGTACTTAAACAAATAACAATAGTCTCACCAGTTAAGGTTTGACATCAATGACAAAATAACAATTGCTTGCATTGTCACTTTCTAATAATCTCCCTCTTTGGCATTGATGGCAACACAAAATATTAAAATAATGATTTAACAAGCATAGTTTCCATACAATCCAAAAAGTCACCTGTGTTCCTTGATATGAACAAATCTTCATTAATGTCTTTAGCTTCATTTTGATTCTTATCTGTAAAACATTTCTCCCTCTGTGTCTGTAATCACACTGTAATCATCTGTAGACTCCCTCTGAGTAGATAATCACTTCAATGTTTTAAATAGTAACTTCTTTCCCTCTTGGTAATCTCTCTTTCTAGACAATCTCTTCCTCTTTTTCCTTCATGTAACTTCTTTCCCTATTTATAGGTAATCTCTCCCTCTTTGAAAACAATGCCAAAGACGTTGATATCTTTATCATGTAGATCTTCAGTATCATGCTGATCTTGTCATCTTGGTTATGACTGATTTTCTTTTATGTCCTTGTTCTTCTTCACAATTTTAGTCAGCAACCTAAAGTGTGACTAACTGTGCATCAATGTGTCAAATCTTCTGAATGTAATATTTGATGCAACAGTACCATACAAAACTTAATTAGCCTCAGTGAGGGGAATCACCCCTGATTTACCTCGTAGATACTCATGAGAATCCTTGAGTAGTGCTTTTGTGAATATGTCTGCTAATTTTTCTTTAGTGTTCACATAATCTAGTCTCACTTCTTTACTCTGAACTAGCTCCCTCAAGTAATGATACTTGATAGCTATATGCTTTGTCTTTGAGTAAATAACAGGATTTTTAGAAATATTAATATCACTCATGTTGTCACAATATATGACAACTAGGTCAGTGATTTCTTCCTTCATACCTTTCAGTAGTATCTTCAACTACACAATGTTAGAACAGTTGACTGCTGCTGCCACATACTCGGCTTTAGCTGTAGATTGTGAGGTGCAGTTCTATTTCTTGCTTGTCCATGAGATCAATCTCTTTCCTAAATGAAATGCTCCACCAGTAGTGCTTTTCCTATCATCAACATTTCCAGCCCAATCAGAGTCAGTGTAAACTATGAGTTCAAATTTGTCATTCCTTTTGTAGCATAGACCATAGTCATTAGTTTCTTTCAAATATCTTAGAATCCTTTTTACTGCCATCATGTGAGTTTTCTTGGGATTAGCAGAAAACCTTGCAACAATTCCAACAGCTAGGGCAATATCAGGTCTACTATGTACAACATACTGTAGTTTTCCAATCATTGATCTGTAGAGTGTTTGGTTTACTTCTTTTGTGTCATCATCTTTTGTCAGCTTCTATCTAGTAGCCATGGGTGTACTCACTGGTTTGGACTCTTCCATTCCAAAAGTTTTTAGTATCTCTTTGATATATTTAGATTGAGTGATATAGATGCCATTCTTCATTTGATAAATTTGTAAGCCAACAAAGAATTTTATTTGACCAAACATAGACATCTCAAACTCAGTTTGAATCTATGTTGCAAATTTTTGACATAACACATCTTGTCCACTAAATATGATGTCATCTACAAAAATTTTAGCTAATAATTTACCTTTTCTTTGCTCTATTTTTAAGTACAGGCTGCTGTTGTCATTGGTTCTTGCAAATCCAATCTTGATCAGATAATTGTGCAATCTCTCATACCATGCTCTTGGTGCTTGCTTCAATCCATATAATTCTTTGTGCAATCTACAAATCATATCCCTTTTGTTTGGGTCAACAAAACCATCAGCTTGCTCAATATACACTTCTTCTTCCAAGATTCCATTGAGAAATGCAAATTTCACATCCATCTGATAAACTTTGAATCCTTTATAGGCTGCATATGCAAGTAAGGTTATGACACCTTCCAATCTAGCAACTGGGGTAGAGGTTTCACCATAGTAAATTCCTTCCTCCTGTGCATAACCCTTGCATACCACTCTAGCTTTGTTTCTTGTCACATCTCCATGTTCATTCAGCTTATTCCTGAATACCCACTTTGTGCCAATTACATTTTTATCCTTCGGCTTAGGTACAAGTGTCCAAGTTTTATTCTTCTCAATTTGTTCAATTTCTTCATTCATTGCTTGTATCCAATCTTCATTTTTTAAAGCATCTTTCACTGTTTTGGGCTCAAATTCACATAACAGACATGTGCCATTTTTCAACTTACTTCATGTCATAACATCAGAATCCTTTGATCCAATGATTTGATCATAATTGTAATTTATTCTCACATATTTTTCTAGAGTAGGCTTATTCCTTGCTTTAGGTTCATCATATGTATTCAGTTTTGGTTGATTATGTGACTCAAAATCTCCAATAGATAGCTCGGCAATCACTTCCAGTTGCTCGACAACTCCACTCTGTGACTCGGCAGGTGCATTTTGTTTTTTAGCAATAGTCTCAGGTAGTGAATTAGAATCTTCCTCATTCAGATATACGAATGATCTGTAGCTTTCAGGCTCTTGTGTAATTTCAGCTTCATTTCTTTCTGCAAACTCGTCAATTCTTATATTTGCACTTTCCTCAATTTTGTTAGTATTAGAATTAAAACATTTGTATACTTTGCTTTTCGTTGAATAACCAAGGACTATGCCTTCTTCACCTTTAACATCAAGTTTTCCATTTCTATTGTCTTTTAGTATAAAACATTTGCTTCCAAATACTTTAAAGTACTTTACACTAGGTGCATAACCATACCAAAGTTCATAAGGTGTAGCATTTGTACCTTTCTTGACTTGAACTCTATTCAGGGTATAGACTGCAGTACTTACAACTTCTTTCCAATATTTATGTGCAACATTTTTCTCCATTATTAGTGTTCTTGCACAGTCCATGATAGATCTATTCCTTCGTTCAACAATACCATTTTGTGGAGGTGTCTTGGGTGCAGACATTTGTCTTTTTATGCCTCGGTCATTGCAAAACCTATTAAACTTATTAGAAATAAACTCTCCACCTCTGTCAGATCTTAAGCATTTCAAACTTTTGCCTATTTCCTTTTCAACTTTAGCTAAGTACCATTTAAATAACTAGAATGCATTAGATTTTTCCTTGAGAAACATCACAGTCATCATCCTTGAAAAATCATCAACAAATAGAATAAAGTATCTAGCACCACAATAGCTTCTTTCTCCAATGGGACCATAGAGATCAGTATGGACTAATTCTAGAATTTCCTCTAATATATGTGTTTTACTCTTGAAACTAGACTTAGTCATCTTTCCTAGTTGACATTGTTTACAGATAGCATTCTCAGGTTTCTTTAACTTAGGTATCCCTCTAACCTTTTTCAATTTACTTATGCTTACCAATTTATCAAAGTTCACATGACACAACCTCTTATGCCATAACCAAACATCATTGTATTGTGTAAACAAACATGTTTCTTCAGATAAATCTAGATAAAATAAGTTACCTTTAGTCTGATCACCACTTCCAATAAGTTCTCTAGTAGAATCATAGATCTTAGCTTTTCTGTGATGGAATTCAAGTTTGTAACCAGAAGTGTTTAGCTGTGCAACACTCAAAAAAATTATATTTAATATCATCAACCCAATACATATTATCACATCTGAGTTTGTCAGTCAAGTTAATCAATCCTTTAGCTTTGATAAGACATGGTGCATCATTACCAAATTTTACATATCCTCCTTTACATTGGTTTAGGGTTTTATAACTTATCTTTGTCACCAGTCATATGATTGGAACAACCACTGTAAATGTTCCAACAATCATTTTTACTCATATAAGAGATTAATGCAGTTTTCTCATCATCATCATAATCTTCTTTCATTGTAACATAAACAACTTCTATATCACTATCATCAGAATTATCAGTCTCATTGTTAGAAGTTTCTTCAACAATATAACAAGATTTCTTACCTTTGTCTTTATAGTCCTTATAATTCCTAAAGTCTCGGTCATCCTTTTTGTATTCTTTGTATTTTTTGTCCCTTCTTTCATCTTTTTCATTCTTATTAGGACATCTAGCAGCTATATGACCAACTTTATTGCATGAAAAATAAATAATAGGAAGTTTACCTCTGTATTTTCCTTTTCCTTTGGATATCCTTTTTACCTTAAGTGCTTCAAGTTCTTCAAGATCATCATCAGAAGTGTCACTATCACTATTCACATGTTTCTTTCCTTTCTTAGATTTATTGAGAACCAGCTATGATCTAAAAGAAGAATCAATCCCTTGTGTATTATAGTTATCATAATTTGACATTTCAAATACAGTGAGTCTGCCTATCAGATTTTCTAGATTCAGATTATTGTGAGGAGTACATCTCAATTCTTGAATCACAGAAACTCTAATAGCATATACAGGAAGTAAAGTTCTCAGTACCTTTCTCATAATAGTGTTTTCATCAATTGTTCCATCAGCTCCTCTAATGGCATTTACAAATTCTTTTACTCTACCATAATACTGATTAAAATTTTCACCTTCTTGCATTTTAATCTCATCAAACTTACCTCTTATACTTTTTGATTTAGCTCTTAGCACATTTGTGTCTCCACCATAGATAGTTGCAAGTTTTTCCCACATCTTCTTTGCATTTGTGTAGCTCTTTATGTCATCAAACTCTGAATAGATCAATGAGGAGGCGATCTCCAACATTGCTTGATTGTGCTCTTTCTTTTCTCTTAGTTGTGCAGCTGTGAGAGGAGTAGTAGGTGATACATAGTCATTTTCAATAAGTTGCTTAGCATCATCTCCAATACCGGCCAAATGCAGTTTCATAAAACTCTGCCATGCAAGGAAGTTATCTTTGTTCAGCTTGGGAACTTCCTTCTTATACATCTTGATCTTTTCACTCCAAGTACCTTCAAACTATTTTCAGGAGACCAAAGCTCTGATACCAATTATTAGAATGAATTTAGAATAACTAAGAGGGGAGGGGTTAATCAGTTATCCTAAGGTCTAGATGTAGCAAATAAAAAATTTCTGTATTTCAGATCTACTTGGCAGTAGTAGCATAAGTCAACAAATTTAATCATGCAGTTTATAGTCCAATGTAATTAGCTTGTAGAAACATAACAATAAAACAAAACATAAGCATTCACACAAGTTGACACAAGTATTTAACATGGAAACCCAATATGGGAAAAACCACCAGTAACATGCTACCAAGTTTTCACTCTTCTGAAGTGAGCTCTATGAGGAGCCAACCCTGTTAA
>MU225916.1:536365-554112 GCA_018584345.1 Thuja plicata
TAAAAATGACCCCAACACACCCCTAGACACTTTCTAACCCCTCCAAAAGTCCACTTTAAGAGTAATTTCGAAATCCCAATGAGATGACCACACTCCCATCTCCCAAACCAAGGTATGCATATGGGGACTCACTAATGTACTATTCTAGGTAGGTGGACAACCATCCCCAAGTTGACATGTCATGGCCTTAAGTACAAAATACAAGTGTCAAATGACACACACAACATTCACACATCACTAGGCCATGTCATATCCACTTAGGCAAAACTCACAAGGAAATAAGAAATACATTTAAGGACTACATTTCCATAATCAACCAAATACATTTACGAATTAAATTACAAAAAAATGAGGTCCTGTCTTTCATTAGACGCAACCTTGGCTCAAACAGAGTTCACATATCCCTTTGTTTGGTTCCCTGGATAAAATACCATGGTCTCTTACCTGCACACTGAATTCAAATATCAGTTCGAGGAGATAAATATACCTCATAAGTACATAAGCAATATTTGAAATTTAAGGAAATCATCAACATACTAAGTTTATTACTAAAGATTACAAGAGTACATTAATTTCATTTTAAGAATTTAATCATAAGGTAAGATTCACATTGCATGATATCGGAATTAAATATCCATTTCTAATAATTCCTAAATTCATCAATAACCCATAACACAATCATAATGTATTTCTAAATCAACTGTCTCAGAATCAATGTCCATAATAGAAAACATAATATAGTTCATAAGGTGCATTATAAAGCATCATGTGTCCAAACATCCAAAATGATCAATCCATGACATAAAGCATAAAATCCATAAGGTCCATAGTGCATCAAAATGTAAAGTATCATATGCTAAATCTATCATAAGCAGATAAACTGGAAAACTACGATGGGGTTCGGGGTGAGGCCTCATAGTAATGCATTAAACCAATCCCTAGCATCCTCAACTAGAGATAGAACAAAAATCTTCATAACTACATCTTCATGTATAATATCATAATCATCCATGGTATGTGTAAATTTCCTTAGGTTTTCTTCACACGTGATTACATTATTTCCAGTAAATTTAGGGAGTTTATCCCTGATTTCGTTTGGAAATGCATTACGATAACCATGGATACCAATAAAAGAAAATTGCGTGTACCTTTCTGCATGGACTAGTCTCCTTTGGAATCTATCATCATTTTAGAAAGTAGATGCTTTGGCATTTGATGTTGAGGTAATTTCAACACAAACATAAGACGGATGAGTAGATTTCCTGAGAAAATCAATCTTCATTTTCTTTTCTAAAAGAGCAGCCTCCAATTTTGCTTTTTCTGGTTCTTTGTCCATAATCTCATTCTCCCTTCTAACCCTTTCAAGGTCAGTGTATCCTTTAGATACTTGATCCAATGGAATTTTGTGAATTTTGGGTTCATTTATTTCAACTCCTGTCACCTTCTTTTTCCCCTTATCTTTAGGGATTTGAGTAGTAACATTTCGGTGGGTGGCAGGTTTCTCTTCATCCTTCTTAGATTTTTTAGCATAATTTGTTGCCTACTATTTTAGAAATTGCTTTCTTAATTTGTCATTGTATACACTAAAAAATGGCTTCATTTATTAATCAATTAATTAAATATTTATTATTTAATTAATATTGACTTGATGAATTGATTAAATATTTATTATTTAATTAATGTTTATTTCTTCTATTTATTTAATAAATTGTTCTATTTATTAGGTAAATTCACTATAGTCTATTCTTCTTATCGTAGGTCCTCTAAATTAGTCCTATTAAAAGTGATTTAATTAAATACACAATCACTAAATATGACTAAGTCCCCTAGTCCACCTCATAAACCTAGTCACCTTACACATCACCTTGGCTAAAATAATTAGTCATTATTAATTAATAATTAAACATTATCCTCACCCACACATGTCCTATTCTTAAGGGCTATGTGGCCTTATAAGACTTGGTCATATGACCACATTTCTTCTCCTACATGAAGTCAAGAAGCAATCTCTATTCCTAAGGAGCTTCTCAAGCCACCTCTAAGAGTCCAAGATGACTCATATAACACTTGTACCAAGAGTCCTCATGAGGAATAAGTCCTTCCTCTTTCCTCTCCATGGTCTTTGTGAGACACTTGACATGTGTCTTTCCCTTCCACCTTCTTCTCTTCCATGTCATTATAGGAGGAACATCCTCCCTATTCTTCCTCTCACATTCTAACTACATCCCCCTTTCTCTCAACCCCTTCAACTGAGTCAATAGAAACCCTAGGATCTTCCACCTTTCAATCTCCACCCTAGGATCGTGCCACCTAGGCTTAGGTCCTCCAAAATCCTATAAAAGGAGCCTCATTTCCCCTTTGTGATCTAGTGGTGAGCATTCAAGCATTCAAGAATCCAAGCATTCAAGCATCCAAGCATCCAAGCATTCAAGCATTATCACAAGCATTCCATCATCCATTTGCATAATCAAGGTTTTGGACCATTTTGCATTCATTCATACAATCTCAACACTTTGGTAGCATCTTGGACAAAAGAGCTTCATTTGGAAATTTGAGAGCTCAACATACATTCAAGAAACCAAAGCTAGGAGGGCCATGGAGACAAGCTGCATTGGGTAGGTGAAGGTAACTTTATTGTTTTACTTCATTTAAACTTGTAATCTTCATTGTGTTTGCATTTAGATTGATTTGTTAGTTAGATTGATTAATATCTCAGTTAGAGTAGTTGTGCATCTTATTTGAGCCCAATTGGTTGGGTCCTTTTGTGATCACAGCAGCCTATGATTCTGGAGCCTATCAATTGTCAACATCAAAGGGGGACCCCTTGGATGAGCCTCTTAACAACATTCACCTAAAAAAGTTTTATGCATGAGATCCCAGTGCAAGGGATATGTTTAAAAAATCAAAAATAAAATTTAAAAAAATTAAAAAAATAAAAAAATAAAAAAAATAAAAAAAATAAAGAGAAAATTGCAATAAAAGCATGTGGTGAAAACCTAGAAATAGGCACCATTTGTGACAAGCTAGCTCCTCCCTCTATTAGGATTCTTCTAGCGTCTTGTCCCATCTATATAAACCATAATAAAGTGGCTCTCATAGTCCCTATTCGCCCTATACATATCATAATAAATTGGCCAATCCATGATTCCTACCCATTGTATAAATCCCCAATAAAACCCCATCATAGTTTGGTCTACTGTCTTGGTCTTCACCCTAGTCCAGTGTGTCTTTCTTCACCCATAATAAGTCAGTCCATCACCTAGCTGGGGGCATGTCCTCGACCTTATTTGGGAAGTGGATCTATGACAGTCACGACTCTTAGAGGATAGAACGGAGTATTTTTGACCAGACAAACAAACATAATCAACGGTTCTTATACGGTGCTATTCTAAACATGATCCATAACCTATGAAATATCTTTCGAAATATGACTATTTATCTATACATTTGCAAAAAAATCATTATCAATAAAACTGATCAACAAAACTCAAACACTATCTTTTGAAAAAGAAATGTATATTCATGATAGGCATGTTAGGATGATTTGTAATAAGATTATACATTCATATCGGGATTTCATTTGTCATCATGTTTCCTATGCTATTTCAGGATATCTTTGACATGAGCTTAACAACTCCAAATATGTCATTGATTAGGATAGCCAGGATGGAGCATGATATTTTCTTTGATTGTTGTTTGTGGGATATTTTCCAATGAAGTCAAAGGAACAAATAATTGGGGTGTATATGCTTAAGAGCCTTCATCCGTTCCATAAGCATGAACAACATTATAATTCATGTTGGTATACAAATGCTATTGACGATGATGTGCCACACATACCTCAACTCCAAATATTTGTTCCCCGATGGAGGGGGGGATATTCCTTGTCTGTTATGCAAATAAAACTCAGGTCATATCGGTTCAATTATACCTAGATGCTTGTCAAGTTTGCTATATTAAACTCCATGCAAGAAGTGCTCAGGTCATCCTGGTTTAATTATACCATGATGCTTGTATTTTCTTGCAACATAACGCGCTCAATGATGAAAATCAAATTCCAAAATTTATGAAGTTTTAAGATGTTTTCTGAAGTTGTGGAGATACTCATTTTTGCATATCATTTTTGCATTGCATTTTACATAGATCATTGAAGTGCTCCTTTTATAAGATTTTGTAGGATATCTTGTTTAGGTCACCTTGTTTCCTTTGTCCATTATTCTTGTGTCAGACACATGGTTGTTTAAAATTGAGGACATTTTGGATAAACAAAAAAATAATAGCATTTATCATAGTTCATAGTACATCTTTAGTTTTAAAGTTGTTCATTTGCATATAACCATTTATATTTGCATGTTTGTCCAACATTCATTACATTTGTCCTATATATCATTTCATCATAATTTAGGTCATTCCATTATTACCATTATTATACATTCCATTTTATATCATTATAACATATCGTTCATTTATTATCATTTTGTCTTCCATTAAGTTCATTATCATTTTTCATTATTCATTTATTTAGTCACAATGCATCCATATAACATTACTCATTTTAAAAATAATCATAATCATTTTGCATCCACATAGAAATAAAACATGTTCATTACTAAGTCATACAGTACAATGCGTAAAGCAAAATCATTCATTATATCTTGCATAGGTCAGTATCCACATATATATACATCATCATCATAAGCTATGCATCATAGAAATAAGCATCATAGAAGCATGTCATATAGAAAGTCCATCATCAAGAGTCTATAAAAAAAAGACAAAAACAACATATCCAAATGTCCAATGATATATCATAATATAACCCTGTTTCCATAACTATCTATCAAGTCTACGGTAAAGGTACAAACATGTGATAAAATGGTTCAGGAGCTGGAGTGTTATTTGTTACACCACAAGGATATACCATACCAAAGTCCTACAAAGGCATATCCGCATAAGTCCATCAAGTCTATAGTAAAGGTACAAACATATGATACAATGGAGCCATAACATAATGCATAATGGAGCCATAACATAATGCATATCAAAAGAGCTAAGACCCAGTGCCTCCAGACTCTGTCTGTCACTGTCTGCGTGATGCAATCAAAGACCTTGATCCTGATGGATCTCCTAAACCTGGTGGTGGTCTCAGTGGTTGTGATGAAGTACTAGCACTAACTGACCCCTGTCTCTAAGGAGCTACGGTCCTTACCCCATATGAGCTCTCTCTAAAACTCCTGATCCACTGATCTTGTGGAACCACCTGTTTATAAGCCTCTCTCCAATAGGTGATCTCCCAACCAGCCCTCATCATCAGTCGCAAGCTGTCTGTGTGTGGACCTAGTGACTCTGTAGACTCTAACTCATCCAACAAGGTCTCTGCCTCCCCTAGTCACTCTACGGAAGTATCCCGCTCTTGTCTGGCCTCTGTGACCTCCTCCTCCAACATCTCAATCCATCTCTCTAGTCCGGGGACACGGTCAGCCTGTACTTGTAGCATTACTAGTCTAGCTAGCACTGCATCCACATTAAAGTCCTCATCCTCTACTGCTGCCCTATGTAAATAGGGATCATGACCCCCAAAATCCTGTACCTGTACATCATCTGCATCATGTACCTATACAGCATTAGAATCTTATACTTGTACATCCTCTCCCTGTATATCCTATGTTTCTATGTCCAACATTTGTACGTCATCCCCGATGTTGTGCATGGGCTAATCTGGTGCCTGAGCTACTGCCTGAATCTGTACATGTGCCTGTATCAATGGACCCCTCTGTGCAGTAGGCCATGGTCATCTCTATCTATCGGGAGGAGGCATCAACCCCTGTGGACGTACACCTCCACCTCTCATCCTTAGACCACCTCTACCCCTGCCTCTCTATGGAGCATCACCACCATCATCTCCCCCATCATCATCATCCCCTCTACCTCCACCATGGCCTCATCCTCATCCTCGGCCTCTATCTACTGGCTCTCTTTGTGGGGGCCTCTCAGCAGGATCTGTTAGTCTAGGGACTAGGTGATCCCTCATGTACCTCTTGTACTCTGTTGTCATCCCTGGGTCTATGATCCCCTGTCTCATCGACCATGCATGAAATGGCATGTCCAAGAACTCCTGCCTAGCTATATCAAAAAGTATCATCAGCCCCCAGTCTCACCTCTCCTGAAAGGTCTGTACAAACTCTGTCATCCCATGGGGTATCCCCTGAATGCGGCCAAACTAACGAAGTACCCTGCTGACCATCTATCTCTCTATAATGTAGGGTGTCCTCCCTATCAGCCATCACATCTCAAAATAATATCTGAGCTTCCGCTCATCATCCCATACCTCACACCCTAGGTAGGGTCTCCATATCACCAAATCTATTGTATCCAATGTATATCTCCAGAACTCCAACTGTCCTAACTTACAATGAGACTGAACAGATGCATAAATAAATATATAAGGTTGTCTAGCACCTCAAAATCTGAGTGTTGTAGGCCGTGTGCTAGCAATATCCTCCCATGCCCACACATGGAGTACTGTAACCCCTACTGATAACGATGCACTACCATGGTACACCACCTAATGAAGATCATGATATAAGTGGGCTAGTAGGCACACTCCCCAAGAAAAATGGGTCCCCTCATCCATCATCCTCTATAAGGTCCTTCCCCTTCCGACTGTGAATCCATGAGATCTCCGATCCAGGCAAACGTATCCTCCAATCGCGCCGGCTAAAATGATAAGTAGTGGCTCATATAGCACCACCATGTCCTCTTAACTGATCTCTGCATCATCTATATTGTCATCCCCAAAAACCTCTCTACACTGAGCCAACCCCCCATGCCGATCATAATGTACTAACTCACCTATGATGGGTATTTGAAGGATGCGATATACATCCTCCAACGTAACGGTCATCTCGCCGGTAGGAAGATGGAAGGTACTCGTCTCTGAGTGCCATCTCTCTGCTAAGGCTGTCAACATACCTAGATTCACCTGAATCTCAGGTGTATAAATCACATGATATAATCCAGTCGCACTAATCAAGACTCTATTAGTCTCTGACAATGTTGCCCTCAAACTCTGAGTCACCAGATATCTCTCTTGTGACATCAACACATCGGTAATGTCCTCCTATAATTATCAAATCAAATCAAACTATTAGCTATCAATCAAACTGATCTATCTATTTATCCTATTAGTATATCAATCCAACACATGTTTATGACAAGTATCAGATGATAATTCTATCAATTATCTATCACTCAAGATGATTTACTAGTGACCATGGTATAATGTGGCCTATCTTGATATTAGTATCAATCACTATCCAACGAGAACTAGATCTTATCAGCCTATCGCTATGGAAGTTTGACTTAATTTGACTTTTCTATTTGTTTGCAACCTAACTTGCTATAAATGCGCAACATTGTCTAACAAATGTGCAGCTTTTCATGAATGCGCAACACAGAGGACTGTTTATGTAGCTTACACTAACAAATGCGTAGAAGTCACATTTGCACAGATTTTATGTACAAATGTGTGAAAATAGAGACCTTCTCTGATACATACGTAGAACACCCAAACGAATGCGCAAATGATTCGCATTTATGCTGCGCATTGATGCGCCGCAACTTTGCATCAATTTTCTGGGATGAAAACTAAAATTTTCCTACCCTAACTATGATTCAATCTAGCCTAATTACAAGCTACAATCCTATCTAGAAAGCAAAATTGAATCAAATCAACAGAGAAGGATCGACCACTCACCGGATCTCCAGAATTTGGCGGGCTTTGGAAGCGTCTGACTCACTTGAAATAGTGATCGAATAGTGGGAACGACATCTTCTTAGCTCTTCTCTTCTATCTCTTAGTATCCGATCTCCAAATGCCAAGCGTACATAATGAGCTTATTGTGGACCCTTTGACCCTTTATATAGGTTGTGGACCCATTTTGCTTACCTTGTGGACCCTACCTATCGATATCACTCCATCTCACCTCATTTTCACTTAAAATTTCTTTTGATTCTTTTCATGAGATTGATTGAACCCTTTGAAAAAAAAAATGGTCATCCATTTTATCAATCATTCTCTCGAGGGGGCATGCAAAGGTCGTTCTCGTCAAAACATAGTCTGGGGCAGAAAGCTTGATTTTTCTTTGAAACAATGTGACAAGCACACTATTTCAAAGAGGGGAAACATGTATAAACTAAAAAATGGCTTCGTTTATTAATCAATTAATTAAAAATTTATTATTTAATTAATATTGACTTGATGAATTGATTAAATATTTATTATTTAATTAATGTTTATTTCTTCTATTTATTTAATAAATTGTTCTATTTATTAAGTAAATTCACTATAGTCTATTCTTCTTATCCTAGGTCCTCTAAATTAGTCCTATTAAAAGTGATTTAATTAAATACACAATCACTAAATATGACTAAGTCCCCTAGTCCACCTCATAAACCTAGTCACCTTACACATCACCTTGGCTAAAATAATTAATCATTACGAATTAATAATTAATCATTATCCTCACCCACACATGTCCTATTCTTAAGGGCTATGTGGCCTTCTAAGACTTGGTCTTATGACCACATGTCTTCTCCTACACCAAGTCAAGAAGCAATCCCTATTCCTAAGGAGATTCTCAAGCCACCCCTAAGAGTCCAAGATGACTCATAGGACACTTGTACCAAGAGTCCTCATGAAGAATAAGTCCTTCCTCTTTCCTCTCCATGGTCTTTGTGAGACACTTGACATGTGTCTTTCCCTTCCACCTTCTTCTCTTCCATATCATTATAGGAGGAACATCCTCCCTATTCTTCCTCTCACATTCTAACTACATCCCCCTTTCTCTCAACCCCTTCAACCGAGTCAATAGAAAACCTAGGATCTTCCACCTTTCAATCTCCACCCTAGGATCGTGCCACCTAGGATTAGGTCCTCCAAAATCCTATAAAAGGAGCCTCATTTCCCCTTTGTGATCTAGTAGTGAGCATTCAAGCATTCAAGTGATCAAGCATTCAAGCATTCAAGCATCCAAGCATTCAAGCATTCAAGCATCCAAGCATTCAGGCATTATCACAAGCATTCCATCATCCATTTTCATAATCAAGGTTTTAGACCATTTTGCATTCATCCATACAATCTCCACACTTTGGTAGCATCTTGGACAAAAGAGCTTCATTTGGAAATCTGAGAGCTCAACATACATTCAAGAAACCAAAGCTAGGAGGGCAATGGAGACAAGCTGCATTACGTAGGTGAAGGTAACTTTATTGTTTTACTTCATTTAAAATTGTAATCTTCATTGTGCTTGAATTTAGATTGATTTGTTAGTTAGATTGATTAATATCTCATTTAGAGTAGTTGTACATCTTATTTGCATACAGTCATTTCTGATTTGCTCTTGTTTTTTCTATTTTTCTCCTCTTTCTTTATTTTATTTCTGACGACCCACTGCTCTTGGAGGTATCTATTATATTCATCTTCATCTTCAAAATTTGAGGAAGTGATGTCAGATTCTTCTTCTTCTCTCTCACTAAGAGAAATTTAATCTCCATATGCATCCAATCCCAAGTCTGGAGCCTCTTCATATTTTGATGTGTTTCCTTCATGGCTATATTGGGTTGGATCTTCCCTCCTAGTGTCCTCCTCTTGTCTTTTTGGAGATAGATTATCTTTGTTATTCTTTTCTCTCCTAGACTCATCAGCCCTAGAGGTAGTTGGAAGTCTAGCTTCTAATTCAACTTTAGGATGATCTTTCACTCTAGATATGGTATTCATATTGATAAAATTTGTATAAATAATAAATATTACTCAGTACTGATTGTAGAGATTTATTTGATTCGCCACCCAAAACAAGTTGGTAAAATATAACACTAGCTAATATGAATACTACAATGAGGAATTTATAAGACAAAGGACTACAAATAAGGGCTAAACAAGACTAACTATGTTCTTTCAAAGGTCAACTCCCCAACAGAGTCACCATTTTGTTGGTGTTTAAAAGTATTTTGCTTTGTAAGCAACCAATATACCTTGAGACTGATGTTAGGAGTGGGTAGCTCCAAGTATGAAATCTCTGCAAGGTAACTGTACCAACTATAGGGAGAAGACTACCCTCTGCACTTCTGAATCTATGAAACCAAGGCAAGTACACCTAATCCAAAGAGATATTCAACTTTCAAAACTCTTTACAGCTCTAGATTTTAACAACAGATAAATGATAAGAAAGTATGAAATGATAACCACTCATTCATTGACTCTTTCACTACCATGCAGGACACACAACCAACAACCACAAAAATCAAAAGGAACTAAGATGGTTTTGATGTTTTGATAGGGAAGGATATAGCCAAACCTATTCAGAAATGTATCAATGTAGAAAATAGTAATTATTGATCAGTGGTTTATTCATTGGGAAATGTTTTTAGTTCAGATATAGGACCAAGAAACTAACTATTGTCAAGGACTCAAAACCATAAATACAAATAATTTAGATCAAACACTTCTTATAAGATCCTTATGTAGACAAACCCAAAGAACTTATGTCATATCCATAGCATTATTTGATTTGATCCTAGATCAAAACTAAGGAATAATGACATATACACAGAGAAATTACATGCAATGAATCAGAAGATTCACAACTTCAACAGGTAAGCACCAAGGAGAGACTTAAATATGAAATATTGTATTAAGTACAGAGAATCCAGTTTCAATTCCAAAAATTTTCAAAACATATGCCACTTCAACAAATGCAAAATATTTGCAACTTTCTATTCTATAATGATACTCTCTAGATATACATCTTCAATACTCACTGGAAATAATATACAGATTAATTCCTATGATAGTTCCCCCAGTTTCCAACTATTGTAAATGATCTTGGGAGTCCTTTTATAGGTCAAGGACTGCAACAAGCTTTGAATAATTTAGGGTTAGGGATCATTTATTTAAAACATTACATGACAGATGAATTTAATTTATCTCAGAAACCAAACAGCTCTATCATTGGCAAGTTGAAACATTTTGTTTGAAAAATTTGATCTGGCTGCCATCCACCTTAAGAAACTAAAGAACAATACCCTACCATAGGAACAATAAATGGAATGTTTGGTTCATGTTAATTACCCTAGGAAAACCTTTCCCTTCATCACTATAGAATGCCAACTATCCTTTCTTGAAAAGCTTAGGATCCCAAGAACATATTTGATTTTCACTTATACAAATCTGGCAAAAGACCCCTTATTAATGGAAAAGAATAGAGAAGGATAAAAAAAGGTTTTAAATTGATTAAAAAAATTAACAAGAAACCCTAAGGAGATATTAGATGCATAAATGCATTCAAAACTGCCAAACTTTCCTTCACACAACAACCAACAACTGTATAAAAATGACCCAAAAGATCGAATTCATAAATTAAATGCTCTACGACATCGTTCACCACCTCAAAACCTTGATAAAAACATTTGAAATTTTGAAAATCCACTTGAATAGCTACACCTAGTGCAAAATTCATCATTAGTGGTCAAGATTTAAACTTTTAAATCAACTTTAAAATAGGGTTATAGATCATCCTTTAAGTTACCCAGGTCGTAGAACATCCTTTAAGTTACCTAGGCTTCAAATATCTGATCCAAATAGGTGGCACAACATGTAAATTCCTTGAAGCTTATTTCTTTATCATCTTTTCTTTAAGGCTTCATGTTGTCCGTTCGATCAACAGAAACTTGCTTTTCCTTTACCTAATCCTTCAGTGCTGACTTTAGATCTGACTTGCAATGTGGCAGGTTGGCGTGATGCCTCAATGACTATCCATCAAGAATGTTCTCTTTAAGGCATTACACCAACCAATAGATCAACAAAAACCTGCAGTATTTTTAAATTTACTTTAAACCCAGGATCCATGACCTCAACAATGCTACGTGTTGAGCAAGCATAATGCCTTGATCACTATCTGTCGTTCATCTTCGCATTAAGGCATAGCATCCACTGCATGATCAAATCTAACTTGATCACTTATGAAATCCGCTTGATCTTTGGCCAGGTCCCACAAACTACCACGTGTCACCCAGGTGAAATACCTTGATCAATAAAGAACTGCATCTTTGGTTCAAGGAAATGCACCAAAAATTGGATGAAATCCAACTTGATCATCATTTACTTTCTTCTGACGGTCCCCAAGATCTGACAACTTGACATGCATCGACATAACACAATGCCTTAATGGTTATCTATCGATCATCTCCTAATCAAGGCAAAGCGCTCACAGTTGGATGAAATCCAACCTGATCACACATTATCCCTTATGTAGCCCGACCACTTTACACGTGGCGAACATGCGCAATGCCTTGATGGTTAACTACCTTCAGCTTTATGTTTGATGCATGCGCTAGCCTTAGAAATTCCTTAATTTGATCAATCTTTATCCTTTGTCTACGTGAGAGATTAGACCCACCATGACACATGTCGAATAGGTGCAATGCCTTAATGGTTAAATAGAGATCACCTTTTTTTTAAGGCATTGTGCCCACCTTGGGATGAAAAAAAACTTGCCTGATCTTTAACACATTACTGATGGGCCCCATGATCTAAGAAAAGACACATGGCATAATGACTTGATGCCTTGATGAATAAATAACTTCATCTTTGCGATCAAGGGAAAGCATCAGCCGTAGGATCGAATCAAACTTGCTCGGTAGATGATAAAACATAAAGTATATCGGGGACTTAGGAACTTAGGAGAAATTAAAATGAGCCTCGCCTGACTTAGGAAATAAAGACATGGTCCCGCCAACGACTTTATGTAAATGAATTAAGTCACTTAAGTGATATGAAAAGTAACTTCAGTTTATAACGTAACAAAAGGGACCTAGGGCTTGGGGTTTTTTTCATAGTTTAGCATGAAAATGAACAAGGGTTTAAGGACCGGAGACCTAAAATAATGCAAAACCAAAAGTAATACCTTGGAACCATGGAAAATATTGGACAATGCTAACATATATGATGTAAAGGAGATCACACAAATAAGATCTAACTACCCAATCAGAAAGTAGAAATCATGAAAGTGGCGGGTTCACCAAAATGTATAGGGTAAAATGGTGATCAAGGATAGACCACCAAGTTACACATTCAGTGAATGACCCAAAATATGGTCCTTAAGAAAAGTTTGATTTGTACAACCCAAAGGGTGAAGGGATACAAATGCAAGATCTAGCTAAGAGTTGGATTTAGGGTATTCCTTTGTGAGATGTAGAAAAATAAGATAAGAGATCTTATGTTTATGGCTAAAATAAGATATAATACTAAATTTTAATAGAAGATTTGATATAATGTATAAAAGTAGACACAAGATATAGAAGTTGGAATGTGTGCACCTAAAGATAGAAGAAGAATAAGGTAATCATATGTTGTTTTTCTGAGTAATGGAGTCTTGGAATGACCCGATTTATGAATCTGTCAATCTAAAACCTGCAAATGTAAAACCTACAACTCTTTGCTCTGCTCTGGGAATAGGTCGAAAGTGGTTCGACCTATACCTAAGTATAGAATAAAAGTTTTACCTATACCTGAGATGGTCAAAATCAGAAACATAAAAGTTGATTTGGGAAAGTATTTAGTTGTCTTTTCAGCTTTGAAACAAGATTTTCACTCAAAATAATTGTGTATAGGTCAAAGGTTCAACCTATACCTGATACTGTCGAAATCCAGAACAAAAAAGTAGAAATGGAAAGATCTTTAGATTATCTTCTCAGATTTGTAGATGTATTTGTACTTTGGAACTTGTGCCTACACACAAGAGAGAAGGGAAAATTATTGGAGGGGGGATCTTTCCTTGCTCAAGCCCCCGTTTAGGAATTAACCTTGAATTGAAATAAAGGAAATGCTATCATGTAGAAGAGATTAAATCTAACAATGGAAATTTATCATACCATATATAGATGCAATTGTACTTATTATGAGATCAAATATGTTAATGCAATAGCATTGACTCAGCACTAAAACTAAAAGGAAATCATATAAGATAAAACCTCATGTAGTAGATGCTTAATTAGAATTCACCTCAATATTGGATTAAAGAAGAAGAAGAGGAAGACTTGAATAGATAAATGCAGATCTCCTCCCTTGATGGCCAACTCCTTTTCTTCCTATGGAGAACAAAGCTAGATCTATGGAAGAATGCATGAAGATGGATGAATTACTTCAATGAATGATTTCTTGCTTGAACTCCTTGAATGAAAAATAGCTTTCTTGATTTCTTGAGAGTGGGTGATCGCTTGCACGTATATATCTAGAAGTGAAAATTAAGGGAAGAGGCCTCTTTTTATAGTTATTTTGGAGTCCAAATTCATGAAGACCAACCTCACTAGGCAGGAAAATGGAAACACCTTGCATTGGGCCTGACACCCACAAAAATTCAACCCCTGAGGTATAGGTTGAAAGTGCTTCGACCTATACCTGGTATAGGTTGAACCATGTTAGACCTATACTCAAAAGGTGTGGAGGTAAAGTTATGGGATTAAAGAGGTGTTAAGTGGTTCAAGGAAAAAAAATGGAAAAATTGATCATAAATACATCCAAATCTTGAAATTTGGCCCAAGACGGAAATGAATTATGTGAATGGATGGTTAAATGGGAAACTGTGCATAGGAACTAGAGACAACTTAGAGTTTTGAGAAAGATTGAAGGAGAAGGTAGGACCTTGATTTAAATTATGTATTCAATCAGGTGCAATGTGAGGTCCTAATATAAGGAACACACTAAAGTGAGCTAAAATGGTCCCAAAATGAACACAAAATAAAGTTCTTACTTTTTAGGACTATACAGTTGGTTGTTGATAGTTTTAGTTGTATGCATGTTGGCTGCCTGTTAGATATCAGTGGTTCACTTATATGTAGAACTGATTCAACATGTGCAAGTTTTAGACTATAGTGTCATATGTACTTGTTCTATTATTGGGTTTCATCTCTTTGGTACATCAGTGCACTTCACTGTTTTTAGATGAATGAAATTTTGGATGGTGCTTATTGACTGTTGAGTTTCAGAGGTCTTTTGGGCATCCCGGCTACCATGAAATTCTTGTAGTTCATTAGATGATTTTGGTTTAACAATTATATTTTTATTGGTTAAAAAAAGGTGTTGATCAAGTCATGGTCCTAGTTGTGATGTTCTATCAGTTCTAGAATTTACCTATCTTCATTAATTACACTATGTAACGTGCAAATATTAAGGCTGACCTATCTTTAGGTCTTATGGTAACGTGGTATGAAATATTTATGTATGACCTATATTTAGGATTATTGGTAACATGTTAACTATGATTATAGCATCTTTTATATTAAATTTGACATGTTGTGTGGCTTGACCAACATATGTAATTATCTTATCAAATGTATATATAAATAGAGATATCATTTTGTATCCAAATTGAAGTGAGTGAGCATGTGAGAAAGGGTGTGTATGTGTATGTGCATGAGAACTTGAGGTAGCAGTATGTAATTAGTAGAAAGAAGTTGAGCGAAGTGGTACTGAGATAAGAGAAGCCTTTACATACTGCGTTTCAGGACCTTAGTGTATGTTGGTAGAATGTCTGTATTGGATTTGATTCTATCAGTGACCACTGTGCTATCAATTGGAAGTGTTTCATGCATAGGAATATGCAATTGTATCACTTCACATTTTGTTAGTAAAATATTTTTGTATTAGCAGTGAGCCTACTTGTATCCACAGTTAGCCTTTCTTATTTCTAAGTAGTGAGCCCAAATGGTAGTGAGCCAAACAAGAGCAAGAAAATTGATAGCGAGTCCTTGTAAAAATCACCTTAACTAGTGTTCATTTCATGAGAATTAGTTTCTCCATGGTTTTTTCTAGTTTGGCTTTCCATGTTAATTCTGGTGTTCATTGTGTTGATGGTTTTGTGCTTTCATGTTTTTATTATTTATAAATTTCAGATTGGTTGAAGTATTTACCAGGTTAACATAAGAGAAGAAAATTGTTTGTGAATAACTGATTCACCCCCTTCTCAGTTATTCTTCCTATTTATCAATTGGTATTAGAGTTTGGTCACTTTCAAATAAATCTTAACCACTTGAGGGAGATCTAGGTTGTTTGAACAAATGGAAGGTGAGTACTATTTTGATGAAGGGGTATGTGCAAGATCATGGGGAGCCAAAAAGTGGCGATGTGAAAAATTCCACTTTTCAGTCATCCAAAAGCGCATGAAAACATTTGTTGAATTTTTAGTGGGCCTGGGTGTCAGTACACCTGGGCAAATCTGACACCAAAGCACAAGCCTAATAAGGTACATGATATTTTTGGGTACCTGAAAATATCGGGTACCCAATTTTTTTGGGTACCCAAAACCTGTGGCGCAAATCAAAACCCACGAGCTGCTTTCCTCATTTCCCTCATCGTTTTAGGTTTGGAAAATGGCTAGAAATATCCCATATACGATTTTTTCAGGTACCTGATTTCTCCAACAACAAATTTGACTCCACAATTTATCCGGTAAGTAAATTCTTGCTATATCTGGATTAACTTTTTTCATTTTCATGTTAAATGTAGTTTTTTTGGTAAAAATGGGGTTTAGTATTGATTTTTCTAATAATATATGAAAACAATTTGAAATTTATATTTGTATATTATTTAATCACGCATGGTTGACAAAAATGAAGATAATAACCCTCCCCCGCCAAATAATGATCCCCAAAACAATCTAGAACCGCTTCAAAACCCTCAATCTTTAGAGGATTATATAATTATTATATTATATTATTATATTATTATGTTATTAAATTATATAAATTATAAATTATATAATTGTTATATAATATTATATTATTTATGTGTATTGTAAAGTATGAGAGAGAGAGATAAGGGGTCATGGGGTTTTCCTTGGAGTCCTAATGCATTATAAGGCGTACTAGAACCCTTAGGAAGACCCCATGACAAATTTTGACCCATTTTAATGTTCAAATATTTCCTAAGGGGTCCTACAACCCCTTAAGACACATTTAAGCATTCAAATGTGTCAAAAGGGGTCATGGGGTCTTCCTAGGGGTCTTAATGTGTGATAAGGTGTACTAGGACCCCTAGAAAGACCCCATAACCCCTTTTGACCCATTTGAATGTTCAAATGTGTCCTAAGGGGTCCTACGACCCCTTAGGACACACTTGACCATTCAAATGGGTCAAAAAGGGTCGTGGGGACTTCTTAGGGGTCCTAATGCATGATAAGGCATACTAGGACCCCTAGAAGGACCACATGACATCTTTTGACCCATTTGAATGTTAAAATGTGTCCTACAGGGTTCTACGACCCCTTAGGAAACACTTGAGCATTCAAATATGTCAAAAGGGGTCGTCGGGTCTTTCTAGGGGTCCTAATGCCTGATAAGGCATACTAGGACCCCTAAGAAGACCCCATGACACCTTTTGACCAATTTGAATGTTAAAATATTTCCTAAGGGGTTCTAAGACCCCTTAAGACACATTTGAGCGTTCAAATATGTCAAAAGGGGTCATGGAGTCTTCCTAGCGGTCATAATGCGTGATAAGGCGTACTAGGACCCCCAAAAAGACCCCATGACCCCTTAAGACATACTTGACCATTCAAATAGGTCAAAAGAGGTCATGGGGTTTTTCTTAGGGTCCTAATGCGTGACAAGGCATAATAGGACCACCAGAAAGATGTCATGACCCCTTTTGACCCATTTGAATGTTCAAATATTTTCTAAGGGGTCCTACGACC
>MU225916.1:582714-597505 GCA_018584345.1 Thuja plicata
AATCTATCAAAAAAGAGTTCAAACAGAAGTTGGAAGATTGGAAGGAGACTTAAGGAGATTTGAAGAACACTACCAATCAGAAAATAGAGGAATGGAAGAAAACTGAAGAAAGTCTCAAGGACATCATCAAGAATAAATCAGATGAGAATGAAATGTTGGATCAAGAATTAAGGAAGCTGAGATATGTAGAAAAATTTTGTGAAAGAAAAACTATTTTGTACCAAATTTTTTCCCCACAGAAGAATCACAAGGACAAGGAAGGATTAGGGTTCACTGAGGAGTGTTTAGATTTGAAGGACAAAGGAAAAGAGAAGGAAGTTGAAGTAGAAACAAAGTCTGAGGTAAAAAGAAAAGTCAAGAATTCAAATACATCTACAAGAAAGCCTCCAGAAAGACAACCGAATGCTCAAAGGTACTTATCTTTTAATGGTTACTATATGCACAAGTTTTGGTCATAAGGATATTGATTGTAATATGAGGAAGGAAGAGAAGTTTCAATGTTTTAATTATCATAAGTTTGGTCATAAAGAAAATCAATGCAAAAATCAAGTTTCTAATCCGGTTAGAAAAGATGGAATAAATAAAAATTTCCATGGGAATCGCTATGTGTGTCACAATTTTGGTCACAAGGCTAATCATTGTAGATTTAGAGTTCAGTTAGTAAGATTGGGTCAGAGGATTGTAAATTGTTTCAAGTGTGATCATATGGGTCATTATGCTAATGCGTATAAATCTATTGATGCTTCGGTGAATTCAGTAAGAGATAATACATTTTTAGTTGTTATACAAACCGAATAACTAAGAGGGGGGTGAATTGTTTATTCGCAAGCACTTTATAAAATTTTTACTTTGTCGGTAAACTTATAAACAATAACATCAACTTTTGATCTATTGATTAACCACATTAAGAATTCATAACAAATATGAACATAAAAGCACAGAAACATCAACATAAGTAATACCAAGATTTACGCAAACTGGGAAAAACCACGTAAATTATCATGAAATGACAAATTGGTTAAGGTGATTTTTACAAAGGCTCACTGGCAGTAGTACTCAATGTAGGTTGGATCATTGTCGGTTGGCTCACTTCCGGTCATGCTAACTACCCTTACTAATGAATATGGCTAGCTGCCAATACAAATAGGCTCACTGCAAGAATATAGGAATAGAGATTGAATCCACCACTGAGATCAACACACTACAATACATAAATGATATATCAGTCTTCTATAGATTGCATCAATATGCACGATCACCAACACACAGTTCTCCTATAAATGGATTCACAATCACTTTGCATACAAGAGTCACACATGCCACATAAATAATTGAAATCATCACTCTTCTTATACTTCTTGATGCCATCAACCATGTCGGCCAAAACAATTTTAAATAGGTCACACCAAGACATTTCTATGGTGGTAAGGAATGAAATTTAGACCACCTTAATCAATAGAACATGCCTCATGTTAAACAACATGATACACCTGCTGGAATTATATTGAGATAATTGTACTGAGAGGGGAGGGGTGAATCAGTACCTCTAAAACTTTCCTTGGTTAGCCCATTAACCCTTAGTCATCAGTTTGTAAATTTAACTTATCTATCTGTTCATCTTTCTTTATGCATATGAAATCATATCATACATTCCTTTTGATATGTTACAGTAATAGAAACCTTCATGAAATTAGATAACACATAACACAAGATATGATATTGCAAAAAACTCCTGTTAGGAAGTAAAAACTGCGGTGGGGATTGTTACCCACAAAACTTCACTATCTGCAGATAAGAAGAGCCGGTTAAGGCTTACAATTGGTCACTTCTGATGAATTACCCTATTAGGAGTATTACAGTGGAGACCTGTTAAGATCTACTTCATTTGAAGCTTTTAACAACACTGTTAAGTGTTCACTCTGTTAAGAGATTTACATAGGTCTTTGATTTGATGATAAATGCAATCTTCAATTAATGATAACAGATCCTATAAAGCTCCAAATATACTAGTAATCATCCTTCCATGATTGAGTATTACCTTTATCTTCTCGTCGGTAGCCTCTGTGTGTTCTTAAAAAATTGATGTATTCTATTTCTGTACTTTGCATGAATTCTGCCTTCTGCTCCTTAGATGCTCTTCGTGGCTATCAATAATAATAAATTGATGTACTCAAAATTGAGTATGAACATCTATTTATACTAGCTTAGGTTCAATTCTTGATTCATGCATTCGCAAGTTAACTCTAGATCCAAGATATACAACTTGATCTTGATCTGTAGTTAGATATGTTTTAAATCCGTTAGGATGCTTTAAAGCATTTACATAAAGCTTGCATGACCATTAAAAAAAAAAAAAAATTCTACAAAATAGAATAACTTTTCTTTATCCGCTGTGTACAAATCAGATCCATAATTTGCAGATTTTCTAATTATCGGTTCTCACAGTCGGTGTTCTTGGTCATCGGTGTTCCTTTCTTGAACATGTCATCGGGTATGCTTGTCTGTTCTTGTCGGGTTGTTCTGGAAATTGTGTCGCTGGTGAAGCTAGTCAATTTTATACTTAGATTTTTCTTAAAAATCTTTGTCCTATCAGGTATGCTTGCATTTCACCGGTACTGCTTGTGGTTCGTCGGTAATGCTTGCTGTTTGCCGGTAATGCTTTCTGTCTATGTTTTTTCTCTGAGTGTAACAATGGAAAAATAATGTCATCAATCTCCCCCTTTGACATTAGTATCAAAAACATGATATGTGCAACATACTAAGTGTATTAGTATGTACACCTGTGTTTTCTTCTGCCTTAGTCATTTGAATGACTCCCCCTAAGTATATGCCGGTAAGTGTAGGTAATATATATATATCCTTTATCTTTTTCTTTTCCACTTTTTCAACTGATATATATAATGTACATAACTATATACATTGCCTTGCCTCCTTTTTTGATTCTAAAGGCAAAGGTACTTACAGCTTCTCAAAAAAGTGGGAATGTGAGGACTTGATCTCCTCCATCATCTTTTCCCATTTCTCTTTCAACATTTCTAGAGCCATATGCTATAGTGAAATCCTTACATGGATATCATAGATGCTGTCTACTATAGACATCTCTAGGGTTGCTATTAGATTTCTAGCTTCTGAAATATGTTGCTGAAGTATTGTGAGATTTGGTAGAATATGTGCTTGTAGTTCAGTGATCTCACCTCTGAATTGTGTCTCAGCATCTGATATTTCCTGCCTTAGCCTATTTGCCTCAGTGACTATGTCATGATGTGCCTTTATGCTGTCGACATGTGAGGTTAGGCTTTGTGCACTCTTAGTGACATTTGATTCAATTTCTGCAAGTTTGTCACTGTTTGCAAATTTCTCGAGTGTGCACATCTTTTGAACTAAGGTGATTGCCTCAGCAATCATTGCCTCTAATTTATCACTAAGTTCTAAGAGCTTGACCTTGTTCAATGCCACTTCTTGGCTTATCTTATCAATCAACTTGTATTGATATTTCTTCTCTGCTTGTTCTTCCATTGCCTGGTCAGCCTCTATCCCTTGCTATGTGATAGCGTTGGTAAGAATAGCAATTTGTTCCTTAACTCAAGTATTTTCATCAATTTTCACTTCAGGAACCAGTTGTTGGAGTATCTCCTTAGCATTTTCAAGTGCCATGTTTTCTCTTTGTTCTTTGATCATTTTCTTTTGTATGGCCTTCCTCTGACACAGTACTCTAAACTCTTGAAGTTTGTCACTGTCCAAAGTGGTAATGTCCCAGTTTGGAACTTCAATGACCTCATCAAGTGTTACAGCCAATATGTCCTTCTTTACTATTTTCTTCTTCTTCTTCTTTGGCTGGGTGGCAGATTGATATACCACCATTTGTAAGGCTTGTGATTGAGTAGATTTTGTCAGTGAGTGTAGAGAGGATGAGGCATCCTTTTGTACCTATTCAGTGTTCACCGACCAGTTTGGTGAAGACATCTCCTCACGTACCTTGGGTTTTTCAACAGATGAATCTTCTTTTTGTTTTATTTCCTCATTTCTCTTAACTTCCTCACTCTTCTCTTTCTCTTCAACCATTTTTGAGGTATTCTCTTTTGTTTTCTTTGCCTCTTGCTGTTGTTCCCTTGATTTATCTTTCTTCTCATCGATGTCATCCTTCATTTTTGTGTCGGTATCCTTGGGAGTATTTGATGCACCTTGATTTTCTTCTGTACCCATATCCTTGGGCATATCATCATCTTTCTTGGACATATCCTTGGGCATATCATCATCATTTATATCAACATCTAAGTTACCTTTTATTGATAGTTTTTCTTTGGTAACTTCTTCATCGTCTAAGTTAATGTGGATGGGGCTGTTTGGTACTTGATCATCTTTGCCATCCTTTGACTAGTCTTCATCTATAACATCTGTCTGTTTCTACCCTGTTATCTGTACCTCTTCACTATCTAACTCAACTACTGAGTTACCTATTTTGTTGATAGGTTCCTTTGCAGGACTGTTTTCCTTATGAGGTTTGAGTATTTCACTCCATATTTTATAAGTGTCTTCTTCCAACTCAATAAGCTTTTCTTGAAGAAATTTGTAAGCTCTCAGTTTTGGTGAGAATTTCTTTGTATATTTCTCCATTACTTCATTGATTTCCTCTTTTGGGGATTCAGGCATAAGAGAAATCAATACTCTTTCTTTTATCCTTTTCTCTTCATGAAGTGCATAAGTGAATCTAGAAGAAATTTTATCCAAAAGTTCTTGTGGAACATCTTGTTTTTTGAATTGCAGTGGAACGTAATAATGTTTGCACATTTTTGCAATAAGTGCATCTTCAATTTTATTTTTTTCTATTGTATCCCATCTTAACCATTTCCTAATCTTTGGATGTCCAACTGATGCAGATTCAGAGATGTACTTACATATGTCATCAATGTCTTCAGATGGTGAAGAAACTTTTGCCTTTTCCTTTGCAAGTCTGACAGCGTCAGGTTCATCCATTGCTATATCCTCTAATTTTTCATCTTTCTGAACATACTTTATCCTCTTTGTAGGTGCCCTAGGTGGTTGTTTTTCCTTTGTAGGTGCAGGTTTCCTCTTGTATACCTTCCCTTTTACCATTGGTGAAGGACTTGTATCCTTAGCCGTTTGGCTTCTTGTTCTAGACTTTTTGGTTGGAGGAGGAGGTGGTGAATCAAATTTTTCTTCCTCTGATTCTTGTTGTTTTGATGTTTCACCGATGGGAAGCTGTTCCTCAGTTTCTTCCTCCTTACTTTATTCTTCCTCCTTACCCTGTTCATCAACTTCTCCATCAGAGGATATGTTCAAGTTTTTCTTTATGTTTTTCACCATCCTCTTAGACTGCTTTACAGCCTTCTTGACAACAAGTGTTGACTTAATTTTCTATTTGGCTTCCTCATATGTGCCAAATCTCAATTGTTTGTTGTCAATGGGTTCATTTAATAATGCCTTTATTGCTTCTTTTGCTAACCCAGTTTTGATTTCATAATCAAGCTTTTCTAGCCAAGATTTCCTTGGGACTACTGCTTGAATGTAGGTGAAGTCAGTATCCACCATAAAACAAATGTCATCTTTGTATTCCTCAATTAGACTTTCAGGAATTCTACTCCTAACTTGTAGCATCTCCTTAATTGAGTTAAAGTACTCATGCATTACATTGTCAAAATTTGTGCCTAGTGTTTCAATGTATTCATTAATCTGCATGGTAATGGGTCTGTTGGTGTCCCATGTTACTTTACCAATAGAAGGAAAGTATTCTTCGAATTAGAATAATATACATAGTATGAGGGAACCAAACTTACATGTGTTTGTCCGTGAAGACCTTATGGTGCACATGTTCTCCTCAAATTAATGCAATAGGATCTTTGCTAGATCCATCTTCTTTCCTAGTTTGATGATTTTATAGGCTATGCTCATTGCTGTGCTAGAGATACTATTCATTCTGCTAGCTTGAAATATCTTGTATCCAACTACGCATGCACCAAACTTCAGTTCAACATCAGTTATGGTGTTTACCTTCAGTGCCCTCTTGTTTGATTTTGCACCGGTTAACCTTTCCACTTCTGCAAGAGATGGATGTTTGTGAGCCTGAGGTTTGTCTGTTGTTGGATAACTTGTCACTACATGTATAACATCTTTTATTATAGCCTTTGGTTTGTTGAACCACAAAGAGTTATTATGAACTCTGCTAAGAATGATTTTGATCCTCTCTGTCTTAAAAACCTTAGGAAAATGAAGTGCATTTGTCAGTCCTTTCACTTCCAAGTGTTTATGCTCTTCTTTTAGCTTGCCACCATCATCACAAAGTGCTTTATAGGCGTTGTCCAGGTCCAGATCTCCTATCTCTGAGATCTTACAGTGTATATAGGACCTAACATCCTCGACCAATAAAACCCTAGCTGGGATTTGGGAGAAAGCTCCAGAATCGTCTGGTTGAGAGGCAATCTCAGGATGTAACTTATATTTTGGTTCAACACATGCTATCTTTGAGTGAATGAACTTACTGAATTTCTATGATCTCCTTTGAATCTGAATGCTTAGTGAATGACTTCTGCTAGGTCACTTCTAAAACTGCTCAAAATTGCTCTGCTCTGCTCTGCTCTACTCAAAAATTGCGGGTGCAAAAATGAGCTTACCCGTCAGGGTTTTATACCCTTTTTGGTGCCCTAAGTTGTCATAAACTCTTACCAACTCATCAATTTCTGAAGATTTCCTTCATCGGTAAATACATTCACAACTCCTCCAGTGTCTGTGCAAAGCGTCGGGGTAGCTTAGCTGTGTTGGAGACTTCACCGATGATCATCGGTGATATTGCGACAACAACTTTTGTAGATTCAGTGTATACCGATACTCGTCAGGTTACATACAACTTGTGTATTGATTGATACATTCTGTTAAGTATTGCATATCTTTTTTGTGTGTGTTCACTGATGCAAATTATGCCCAATAACTGATGGTTTCTTTTCAATGTATTAACAAGTAACAATATATTGCATCTTTATTCATGCCTATATAACAATATGAGCTATGTGTAATGGAACTGATGCATAATAAGACTTGTGATAATGCAGTTCCATACTTACTTGTGCAATCTAGTTAGATGTGGTGATGTCACCAGATCTAGCGGATGGGGTGTCACCATTTGCATTGCTTGTACTAGCACCTTCAGTGTTTGTGGCTTTTACCCACATCTTGTTTCTCATTCTTTTGATGTCATCAATGGTATTTCCATTGGGATGTGTATTTATGTCTGTCAGTCGGTCTTTGCAATCTTTTATCACATGTCCAACCTTATGACAATGTAAGCATGCCATACCTAGATTGGACCATCCTCTTGACCTTCTGGTCCATTTTCTCATATAGTTTGCAGCAATATTACCATACCTTCCACATGCTATGCAATTTACCCATGTGTTATAGTCCCAAACATATGAGTTGCCTTCTCTTGTTGGTTGGTAGCTTTTATCAGTTTCTTTTTGAGTTCATGCCTTGTTGTTCTTTTTCCAGCATTCCTTCTATATATCCCCATTCATCTTGCATGTAGGACAATATTTCTCCATGTAGGTTTTTCTCTTTGAATTTATCACGTTGGATCTACACTCATGTGCCCTGTGTCCTTTCTTTTGACATTTATAACAATTACCAATAAAAGTAGATTGTGCTTGAGAAGTACCTTTCATTTTGCTTCTGCAGATGCTTGAGGTGTGGCCTAGTTTTCCACAGTGATTGCATGACATATTCTTTGATCTTGGGGTTGTGAAAGCATTCCTCTTGTCAGATTGATTAGAGGATTCTCTGTTCTCATTGTACCCTAATCCTATGTAGTTGTTGACTCTTCTTTGTCCATCAAGAAAGTCATCCATCCTTTTGTTTCTATCCTCAGCCTTTCTGATCAATTCATTGTGTTGATTCTGAACTTTGATTTCATGCTTTAATTTTTCATTCTCTTCCCTTAGTTCACCAATGGTCTGTATTCTTTCAATGAGTTCTGTGTTCAATCTGTTTGCTTCTTGACTCATAAGAATAATATGGTTGGTGACCTCATGGTGATGCTCAGTGAGTCTTTGAATCTCTGATTCTTTCTCTTGTAGCTTCTATGTAATTTTCCTCCTATCATTAATTTCTAGTGTTCTTTCACTTTCAGCTTTTCTTGCATCATTCATGACATCAATCATTTTCACCATTTGAGTCTCTTGACCAATTTGCAGCATCTTGATTTGATCTGTTAGATGTAGATTGATCTCTTGCATACTTGTAATTTTTTCAACTGATGCATTTGAAGCTTTGCTTGATGATGATTTTTCTATTTCAAAGTACTCTTGTATTTCCATTTCTTTGTAGTCTTTTTCATTTAGCCTAGTTACCATAATCTGTCTTTCATCAAGAAGTTTTCTTAGTTTTTTCTTCGCCTCCTTGTACTGCTCATAGTTTATTTGCATTTGTAACTGCTCATTCTCAATAGTCATATCTACTCTGAACTTATCCATTGCTTTGATCTTTTCTCTCAAGTCTTTAAGCTTTTCAAGAGAGAGACTTAGCTCTGATACCAATTGTTGGAATTATATTGAGATAATTGTACTGAGAGGGGAGGGGTGAATCAGTACCTCTAAAAATTTTCTTGGTTAGCCCATTAACCCTTAGTCATCAGTTTGTAAATTTAACTTATCTATTTGTTCATCTTTCTTTATGCATATGAAATCATATGATACATTGCTTTTAATATGTAACAGTAAAAGAAACCTTCATGAAATTAGATAACACATAACACAAGATATGATATCGCAGAAAACTCCTGTTAGGAAGTAAAAACCGCGGTGGGGATTGTTACCCACAAGACTTCACTATCTTTAGATAAGAAGGGGCTAGTTAAGGCTTACAATTGGTCACTTTGATGACCTACCCTGTTAGGATTATTAGAGTGGAGACCTGTTAATATCTACTTCATTTGAATCTTTAGCAACATTGTTAAGTGTGCACTCTGTTAAGAGATTTGTAAAGAATGGTTAAGTCCACCTTCTACAAAAGGATTTTAGATGTGATGCACTTGTTAGAATGCAACTACATAAGTCTTTAATCTGATGATGTATGTAATCTTCAATTGCTGATAACAGATCCAATTAAGCTTCATACATATAATTAATCATCCTTCCATGATTGAATAATACCTTTATCTACTCGTCGGTAGCCTCTGTGTGTTCTTGACAGCTGATGTGATCTGTTTCTGAACTTTACATGAATTCTGCCTTCTGCTCCTTAGATGCTCTTCGTGGCTATCAACAACAATGAATCATAACTCACAATTGAGTTAACATCTATTTATACTAGATTTAGGCTCAATTCTTGATTCATGTGTCGCAAGTTAACTCTAGATCCAAGGTTTACAACTTGAACTTGATCTTTAGTTAGATATGTTTTTGATCTGTTAGGATGCTTTAAAACATTTACATAAAGCTTGCTTGACCCTCAAGTTATGATTTAAAATAAATTAAAACTCTATAAATAGAATTACATTGCTTTATCTGACGTGTAAAAATTAGATCAACAAATTGCAGGTTCTCTAACTGACTGTCAATTTTCTTGGTCGTCGATGTTCCTTTCTTGAACTAGTCATCAGGTATGCCTTTTCTATTTTGGCAGTTTTGTTCTCAAAACTGTGTCGCCGGTGATTCTTGTAGTCACCGCTGATGCTTGTCAATTCCATACTTAGCATTTTTCATGACCTTTGTGTTCTATCGGGTATGCTTGCTGTCTGCCGATAATGCTTGTAGTCCGTCGGTGATCTCTGTAGTCTGCCGGTGATCTCTGTCAATGTTTTTCACTAATTGTACTAATGGAAAAATTAATGTCATCAATCTCCCCCTTTGACATTAGTATCAAAACCATGATATGTGCAACATACTGAGTGTATTAGTATGTACACCTATGTATACTCCTTCCTTAGTCATTTGAATGACTCCTCCTATGTATATGTCGGTAAGTGTAAGTATATATACATATCCTTATGTACTTTTCTTTTCCTCTTTTTTTTGATATATATATATATTTTACATAACTATATACATTTCCTTTCCTCCTTTTTTGATTCTAAAGGCAAAGGTACTTATAGCTTGTCAAAAAGGTTGGAATGTGAGGACTTGATTTCCTCCATCATCTTTTCCCATTTTTCCTTTAGTATTTCTAGAGCCATGTGATCTAGTGAAATCCTTACATGTATATCATAGATGTTGTCTACTACAGACATCTCGGGGGTTTCTATAATATTTCTTGCATTAGAAATATGCTGCTGTAAAATAGTAAGATTAGGCAAAATATGTGCCTATAGTTCAGTTATCTCACCTCTGAGTTGTGTTTCAGCATCCCATATTTCTTTCCTTAGCCTGTTCGCCTCTATGACCATGTCATGATGTGCTTTTATACAGTCAACATGTGAGGTTAGGCTTTGTGCATTGGTTGTGACATTATGATCTATCTCTTCTAGTTTGTCACTATTTTCCTTTGTAAATTTCTCAAGTGTGCACATCTTTTGAACAAAGGTGATTGCTTCAGCAATCATTGGATCTAATTCATCAGTGAGTTCAGAGAGCTTTACCTTGTTCAATGCCACTTCTTGGCTGATTTTATCAATTAATTTAAATTGATATTTATTTTCTGCTTGTTCTTCCATAGCTTGTTCTGCATCTATAATTTTCTCTATGATGGCGTCGGTAAGAACAACAATTTGTTCCTTAACTATAGCATTTGCTTCAAGTTTTACTTTAGGAACAAGTTGTTGGAGTATATCTTTTGCTTTCTCAAGTGCCATTATTTCCCTATGTTCTTGTATCATTTTCTTTTGTATGGCTTTTCTCTGACATAGCACTCCAAACTCTTGAAGTTTGTCACTGTCCAAAGTGGTAATATCCTAGTTTGGAACTTCAATGACTTCATCCAGTGAGACAGCCAAGATGTCTTTCTTTATTGTTTTATTCTTCTTCTTCTTCTTCTTCTTCTTCTTCTTTGGCTGGGTGGAAGATTGATGTACCACCATCTGTAAAGCGTGAGATTGGGTTGACTTAGTGGGTGATGGTCAAGAAGATGAGGCATCCTTTTGTATCTATTCTGAGTCCACCAGCTAGTTTGGTGAAGACGTCTCCTCATGTGCCTTGGGTGTATCAACAGATGAATCTTCTTTAAGTTCAATACCTTCATTTTTCTTGACTCCTTCCTTCTTATCTTGTTCTTCAACCTTTCTCAATGTATCATCAATTTTGTTATCTACCTCCTTGTTTTGATCTTTTGATACATCTTGGTGATCATCGGTTGCATCCTTCATTTTTGTATCTGTATCTTTGGGAGTGTTGGATGCAACTTTTTTTTTATCTGTACCCATATCTTTGGGTATATTATCATCTTTCTTAGATGATTTATCCTGACTTGACTGAATATCAATAGCATCTATTAATACATTCATGTTTGTTGGTGTATTGACTGTTGCAGTGTCAATATCTATGTCTTGTCCATTGGTATTACCCTTTGCAACATTGATGTCTTCATCTTTTTGAACTTCTACTGCAGGGTCTTTTCCTGTAATGGTATTGACAATGTTGTCTAACCATGATTCATCATTTATATCAACATCTAAGTTACCTTTTATTGATACTTCTTCTTTGGTAACTTATTCATCCTCTATGTTGATGTCGATGGGGCTTGCTGGTATTTGATCATCTTCACTGTCTTTTGGTCAATCTTCATCTATAATGTCAGTCTATTTTTGGCCTGTGATCTGTACCTCTTCACTGTCTAACTCAACTGTTGAGTTATCTATTTTAGTGATTGTTTCCTTCTCATGACTGCTTTCCTCATCAGGATTGAGTATCTCACTCCATGTATTATGTGTTTCTTGTTATAGCTCTATAAGTTTCTCTTTAAGAAATTTACAAGCTATCAATTTGGGTGAGAATCTTTTTGCATATTTATCCATGATTTCATTGATTTCTTATCTCGTTGATTCAGGAGGTATAGGAGAGACTAGTACTCTTTCTATTATCCAATTCTCCTCATGGAGTGCAAAAGTGAATCTAGAAGATATTCTATCCAATAGTTTTTGTGGAACATCACGTGTAGTGAATTGCAGTGGGACATAATAGTGTCTGCACATCTTAGCAATAAGTTCATCTTCAATCTTATTTTGTTCTATTGTATCCCATCTTAACCATTTCCTAATCTTAGGATGTCCAATAGATGCAGCTTCATAAATATACTTACATATTTCATCAATGTCTTCAGTTGGTGATGTAACCTTTGCTATTTCCTTTGCTTGTTTCATAGTGTCAGGTTCATCCATTGCTGTGTCTTCTAAGTCCTCATTTGATTGAACAAATTTCCTCCTTTTGGCAAGTGCCCTGACTATTTGTTTTCCCTTTGGTGTGTTAGGTTTCCTCTTATACACCTTTCCTTTTACCATGGGAGAAGGAGTTGCATATTTTGCGGTTTGACTCCTTGTTCTTGATTTCTTTGGTGGAGGAGGTGGTGAATCAGACTTTTCTTCCTCTGATTCATTTGGTTCTACTATATCACTGATGGAAAACTAGTCCTTGGTGAGTTCCTCCTTACCTTGTTGTTCCTCTTCACCTTCTCTTTCTTCTTCTCCTTCAGAAGATATATTCAAGTTCTTTTTCAAATTCTTCACCATTCTTTTTGACTGTTTTACAACCTTCTTTACAAAAAGATTTGTTTTAATCTTCAATTTTGCCTCTTCATAGGTACCAAATCCTAATTGCTTGTTGTCAATGGGTTCATTTAATAGTGCCTAAATGCATTCATTTGTTAATCCTATTTTGATTTCATAATCCAATTTTGAAAGCCATGATTTCCTTGGAACTACTGCTTGTATGTATGTGAAATTTGTATCTACCATGAAGCATATTTCTTCACGATGTTTCTCTATCAGACACTCAGGGATTCTAGTTCTTTCTTGCAGCATTTCCTTTATGGTTTTGAAATACTCATGCATCACATCATCAAAATCTATTCCAAGTGATTCTATGAATTCACTTATCTGAATGGTAATGGGTCTGCTTGTGTCCCATGTAAATTTTCCTATGGAAGTAAAGTATTCTTCAAAATAAAAGAATATGCACATTATGAGGGAACCAAACTTACATGTGTTTGTCCTTGAAGACCTTATTGTGCACAAGTTCTCCTCAAATTGATGTAATAGGATCTCTGCAAGATCCATCTTCTTCCCCTATTTGATAATCTTGTATGTTGTGCTCATAGCAGTACTAGATATGCTATTCATTTAGCTTGCTTGGAAGATCTTGTATCCAACAACACATGATTTGAACTACAGCTCTACGTCAGTAATGGTGTTGACCTTTAGTGCTCTTTTATCTTATTTGGCACTAGTCAATTTTTCCACTTCTGCCAGAGATGGGTGCTTGTGACCCTATAGTTTATCAGTTGTAGGATAACCAATAACCATGTGAATAACATCCTTTTTTATTTCCTTAGGCTTGTTTAGCCATAGATTCTTGTTGTGAACTCTACTAAGAACAATCTTAATCCATTCTGTATTGAAAACCTTGGTAAAATGTAGTGCATTTGTGAGTCCCCTTACTTCCAAGTGTTTGTGCTCTTCTTTGAGCTTTCCAACATCATCACATAGTGCCCTATAGGCATTATGTAGGTCTAGATCTCATATTTCCAAGATCTTATAGTGAATATAGGACCTTATGTCCTCTACCAATAAAACCCTAGGTAGGATTCGGGAGAATGCTCTGGAATCATCAGGTTGTGAAGCTATTTCAGGGTGTAACTTGTATTTAGGTTCAACACACACTCCTCTACTGATAAGCTTGAGGGGTTAATTCTTATCATCCTTAATATTCTCTACTCTAGAAGTCAATGCCATCTTGTTTGTAGTTTAGGGCTTTTCACAAAATAAAATAGTGCGGTCGGTGAGTGTATTTACTTACTGATTCTCTGTGATTGCCGATGAATGTGAATGCTTCGTGTTTGAATTCTGCTGGGTCACTTTCTAATTTGCTCTCAAATCACTCTTGTCTGCTCTACTCTACTCAAAAATTGCAGGTGCAAAAATGAGTTTACTCATCAGGCTTTTATACCTTTTTGCGCCCTAAGTTGTCATTAATGCTTACCAACTCATCGGTTTATGAAGACTGCTTTTGTCGATAAAAACATTCATAACATCTTCAATGTCTGTGCAAAGCATCGGGGTAGCTAGCAGTTTTGGAGACTTCACTGATGATTTTCGGTGAGGTTGCGAAGACAACTTTTGTTGATTCAATGTTCACCGATATCCGTCGGTTTACACTTAGCTTGTGTAATGACCGATAAATTCCAGTAAGTAGTGCTAACTTTTCTGTGTGTATTCACTGATGCAAATTGTGCCCAATAACCGATGGTTTCTTTTCAATAGTTTAGCAAGTAACAATTAATTGCATCTTTATGTTAGGAATAAGGTGTCTCAACCTTGGATAATTCCTATTCTTATTATTTGTTTTGTAAAATGTATTTCTTGCAAATAATGTTGATGTGTCGGCATCTTGAATTGTGTGTAAGGAGATCATGGCTAAAACGGTTATGACGAATTCCTATGACACGTAAGAGCTATGTTAGGAAGATTCAATGACAGGTGAAGACATGTGGCAACTGAAGCGCATGATATATGCATTTTTAGGGTTGCGAAGATAAGCGATGCGAGTGTATTGTTGGAACGGTTTATGCTGCCGTGATTTGTCTTCAAGGGTTTCAAAATCTTCTGAAAGAACTTGCATTGCAAGTGTATTGTAACTGT
>MU225916.1:599816-616026 GCA_018584345.1 Thuja plicata
TTAAGAGATTTGTAAAGAACGGTTAAGTCCACCTTCTACAAAAGGATTTTAGATGTGATGCACTTGTTAGAATGCAACTACATAAGTATTTGATTTGATGATGTATGCAATCTCTAATTGCTGATAATAGATCCAATAAAGCTTCTTATGTATGAGTAATCATCCTTCCATGATTGAATAATACCTTTTTCTTCTCGTTGGTAGCCTCTGTGTGTTCTTGACAACTGATATGATCTGTTTCTGAAATTTGTATAAATTCTACCTTCTGCTCCTTAGATGCTCTTTGTGTCTATCAACAATAATGAATTTATTACTCATAATTGATTTGAACATATATTTATACTAGATTATAACTCAATTCTTGATTCACTCTTTGCAAGTTAACTCTAGATCCAAGGTTTACAACATGACCTTGATCTTTAGTTAGATATGTTTTAGATCCATTAGGATGATTTTAAACATTTACATAAAGCTTTCTTGACCCTCAAGTTATGATTTAAAACAAGTTAAAACTCTATAAATAGAATTACATTGCTTTATCTGACATGTAAAATTCAAATCCTCTATTTGTGGGTTCTCTAATTGACTGTTAGTTGTGACGGTTAGTTTTGTTTGTCATCAATATTCCTTTCTTAAACTGGTCATCGGGTATGCCTTTTCTGTTCCGTTAGTTTTGTTCTCAAAACTGTGTCATTAGTGATGATCTCAATGTTATGTTATTGACCCATCGGTGATGTCTTGTTCACTTCGTCGGTGCAACACTTGTCAGTGTTCGTCAGTCAATTCCATACTTAGCATTTTCTCGTGACCTTTGTGTTTTTTTAGGTATGCTTGATGTTTGTCGGTAATACTTGTAGTCCACTGGTAATGCTTGTACCGATGATCTCTATCAATGTTTTTCACTAAGTGTACCAATGGAAAAATTAATGTCATCAACACCACGTTACAAAAACCTTGAGAAGAACAGAGGTCTGACATGTCAGAAGAATGAGACAAGAAAAGAGGTATGGAAGAATCAGCCTTAAGAAGAGAGCCAGAAGGAGAATAGAAAAAATCTGATCCCCCAAGGATCGAGGCTACATGCTTCATTAATGGAAAAGAAACTAACTATCTCCGATGCGCTAGGTGTTATGCTAGAGCGACACCTTGGGAAGACCACCTATTAGAACCATCTCTTGAGTTGACATGCCTTGTTGGGGTCACCCACTTTCTGACACCCTTATTAATTTCCTGATGGTGACCGGTTGGCTCCAGGGAACCTGCACATGGGTCATTCAAAGAATGCAAAACTATGGATCTAGAACTCCAGATCTGGGAGCTTACACTCTAAAAATAATGAATATAAAAATGTGTTGTTGGTGAGAATCTCTAGATCCCAGAGGACCTTATTGTTCCTTGTGCTATTGAACATTTCTAGGAGCTAGGTGATTCCATCTTCATCGATGTCTTTGAGGTTTTACCAGTGGTATTTAGCTGCCTCCACCTATTCACCCAGATCCAAAGTTTTTTTCCTTAAATTCAGTGGCCATATTCATGGTGTCATGGCCCTGGAGCACCATGTGAGATATACGAGACATTATCACTTTGTCAATTCCTCCCATGGACTGGTATCAAGCTTCCATCAGCTCATCAAATTTCCCTATGACATACTCCTTTGGAGTACACGTCTCAATACTAAAGGGATCAACTCCTAAAACCCTTGTAATGAATTCCTTGTATAAATTCAAAGAATAATCGATCTCTAGCACCTTGTCCCACATGACCCCTACTAGTTGCTTGGTTATCTCCAATGTGAGATGAAGTCTGGAGTGCAGGGTCTGGACAAAATCAAAGGACTCCTCTCCAAAAATTCTAGCTTCAGAGATAATTTCCTCCCCAATGCTCATAAGCTCTCCTAACTCACCTATCCAAGCCTCATACTTCTTGACCTCTCCCTCTCAGAAGGTAATGGTAGTTTTAGCCTGATGCACCACATTCTCGGATGCATATAGGTCAGGGAGTGTGGTCGATAGGAAGTGTCAAACATTCCCTACTTGTTCTGCTACCCAATCATCAACCACCTTCACTTTCTTTTTCATAATCCTAAGCGCATCGATGTCACCCTATGGGAGCGGTTCTCCAGATGAGGAAGCTTCTAGAGGAATGGAATTGATGGGTTGGGAAAGCTCCATCAGAAGCCCAACAAGATTTTTATTCTTCTCCTTTTCTACCTTGAACTTCTGAGTCTCCTTTTCATAGAGGGCCTCTATCACCTTTGCTACTTCTTTTAGTAGGTCCAACTCACCCTACTTTCCCCTTTTCCCTAGATATACCTCTACAATTGCATAATCCTTGGCCTTTGTCATCACCTCATCTGCATCTGGGGAAGGTGTTGTGACTACCACAACTGTATCTTTGCCTGGCTCAGTCTGGAGGGTATGGACTATCTGGGCTTTCTTTTCCTTAGGGGATTTTGTACTTGTGTCATCATCTATGCCAAGGAGAGATGGGCCTTGGCCGGTGCTGGGGCCTTCCTTTTTCTTGATTCCACCAACTATTGTGGTGGTAGGGGTGGCCTTTTTTCTAGAGTTTGATCCTATTAATCCCCTTTAGGTTTTTGTTGTACATCCCCAATATTCTAAGCCTCTTTGGACTCCTTTCCTATATCTTTCAGATCACTAGCTTCATCCACCTTAGTGGCATTAGTATCATCCACCCTGGTGTCCACATCTTTAGCAGCATTGGGCTCAAAATCAACGTTCGTGGGTTACTGCCCCTTGTCTTGTTTCTATTGTTGTTTCTTTTCGGCCTTGTCTACTGGGATGTTCTCTTCTATCAGAATATCTTCTGGAGGAGGGTGAGGTATCTAACCAAAGTTTAACAACACGGCCACTGAAACTACCTCACCGATGTTACCTTCTTCGGGGGTGGCTTCTAGACCATGGCAGCTAAGGTTATGGTTATTCTTGTAGATCTGGTTCCCTCGGCCAATGTTGGTTTCTCATTTTGTATTTTCCTATCCCCCACGGTGCTTGCAACCTATATCTCAGGGATGTCAGAGATGTGAATCTATTCAAGCTCCTTTTCTGGCTCTACCTGGACTTCCTACTCTTGGGAAGCTTCTTTCTCTAGGGTTTTCCTCTCAAGAGGGATCACCACTTCCTCTTGGGCAGCTATTTCTTCTACTACCTTCCCAATATCCCCTTGTAAGTTCACTAATTCATCCATCCCAAATATGTCATCAAACTCATCATGTGGAGGGGAGGTCTCTGGGGGATCTTCGGGTCGGTTGTCTAGCTCTGGAGAGTTCGAGGAGACAATCAATATTTCAGGGATGTCAATAATCCTGAGCTCTGGCTCCACCTTAGGCTGAGGACCATTTGTCTTTTTTGTTTTTCCTCCTTGTTACCAATGGGGGCCCTCCATCCAACATGGCTGCCCGCTCTTCCTCCTCCCTGGTCCCTGTTGCTTGGACCATTAATGTTGCAAGTGAAGGGGAAGTGGAAGGGTGGATAGGTCCAGTCATAATGGTTGAGGTAGTCAATCAAGTGATTAACTTTTCTTTCATTTGCTATGAGATGGCCAGTGTTTGCTGCATTTTTTCCAATATGGGAGCGGCGGTCAGGACTTGAGATGGGGTCCCTACTTTCCTCTTTCCTCTGTCCTCACCCTACGAGGAGGTTCCAGCCCCAGAAGTTGAACCCCGCATGAATGGGCCAACTTTACATGTACTCCTTGGGCATGCCTTCTTGAAATCTCTGTGACTGTGCTCGATTATGTCGTGGGTGAGGTCCTCTATTGTTGGTCCCTCCTATGCATCCCAATCTACTGGAGGGAGGGTCATTTTATCTACTCCTTTTTCACTCTGGACCCACTATCTGAATATTCTTTTGGGAACTTCCAAAGCTATAGCCTCTTCATCATTCCCATTGTCATCTAGATGAAATTCCAGTTCTAGACTTCAAAGTCATCCTGGCAGTCTTCCCAAACATCATTCATGTGATACTCGTGGGGCTCTAATGCCCAGGGAAATGTCATTACTATTTTTCCCACCGGATCAAAATTATTCTGCTCCAGATAAAAATTTGATAGTCCAGACTTTTGATCTCATTGTATACCTCTTTTTCCACAGCCAGACTACAAGAGTAATTCCCACAAGTTATTGGGAAAGAGAAATTTGTCACCTTCTTCACTGTGAAGAGGTCATGAAGGTCTAGGATCTGCCTGCAATATTCTAAAAGGATTATTTTATCCCCATAATGCTTGGGCAATAAATAGGGTTTTTTGGAGAAGTTGGTCACACGGATGGAGGTATGCTATTGAAATTGAATGTAATGATGGCCGTAAGTTCTGACCAAGTCCATTACCTCCTTGGAGAGCCAGTATCTGGCATCTCAAGTAGGTGTGAGGAGGTTGTATTAGATGAAGGCATCATTCACCCGACAGAAGCTGAGGAAACTAGCTTCCCATTGGATATGTGGGAAATAATCCTAGGGAGCATTCTAGCCTGGGCCAATCCTGAGTACACCCGCTATAAGTAATCCATTTATGATGGGATGTTGCTGTGCCAGAGCCCACAAAACATAAGACGTCATGTAAAATTTGGATGACTTGGTGACCTGGAGAAATTGGGAGTCGACGTGATTTTCAATAATGGTGGCCCAATCAAAGTTTTGTTCCCCGGAGGTGATGCCCAATAGGAAATAGTACATCCATGTCAAGAATTCCTAGGCATGGGGTTTTCCAAAGACCCTACATAGTGTGATAATCCCCATCTGTATGCTTTCTTTAAATTTTGTTTGGGGGATTTCAAGCTTCATCTTTCTGAAGTCTTTCCTTGGCACCTTAATCCATTTGTTGTTGAGGTACTATTAGCCCATGTGTTCTAACTTCTGAAATTCCTCCAAGGCCAGCACCCGGGTGAGGATGGCCACATCATCAAATTGGGGAATTCCCAGTCCTTCCTAAAAGGTCACGGTGTCTAGAGAAACCATAGGCGTTAGATATCCGGTTGGGACCGGGGCCGCAAGCACGTCAGCCTAGAAAGTGGTATTGTAGTGCCCTGCGAGAGTGAGAATGAGCTCTGGGGCTTGCACAGAGTAGTGGAAGAAAGAAGCTTTGAGGATCCTAGAATTTCCTGCATTGATCTCCAATGGATCTCCATCCGTCCATTGAATAAACATCATTTTAACCAGAGCCTGCATTTCAGCCCACATTCTGACACTGGTGTTGGTGATCAACTGTAGTTTTGAATCAATCTTTGATAGAAAAATGGTGTCTCCCTTCAGATACTTCATTGTCAATGGGAGTTTTTCAAGGGCCTTCTTAGCCTTTGTTTTGACAGCTGCTCAGGTGGCAGTCGTGGTCAGGAGATCTGGACTCCCAGGTGGAGATGATGTAGAAGCTTCCAACATGATTAATGAGTGGTATTTTGGAAACCTGCAAGGCAGGATGCCTGTCAGTATTTGTATAAAACAAAGAATTATTTTGGATTCAAGAGATCTTACCATTGCATCACACATGTGCCTGAAAGAATTGTTAGCTCATGTCAAACCCTGAAAAGATGCGTACGTAATAAGAGTGACTTAGGAATTTGACCTCTTCCCGGACCTCCGGAGACTCCAACACATGTGATGAAAAATAATCAAAGGACCAAATGAAGACCTAGGACTCAAAGTTTGGAAAATTAACCGTTACTGACGGGACTGAAAATAATCCATATTAGGTTGACGTGGGGGTGTCACGTGGCCATGCAGGAATAGGAGTTATGGAATTTATGTCAAAAACTGTCTGAACACATGAGGAAAAGAATGTCACTTGGGCCAGACTTGAATGCATGCGTGGGAGACTTAACCTATCATTAAGATTGACTTAGTGGAGGAGAGAGAAAACCACCATGGCTAAACTAGCGAGGTGCCAAGTTCAAACCACGCAGTCATCTTTCTCGCACAAGCTCTACATTTGGGGTTCTTAATTCATGGAGAACAATGAGATTGCCACTAGGAAGAGTGCAGAATATACAAGAAATGCACAGAGCTGAAGCACAGGCAAGGGCCGAAGCACGACTCGCAGGCTGGCCCAAAACAGACATATATATAGATGCAAAAAAATAGACATGCAATATACAATATATACAGAAACTCCTAAAGCTACTCTACGATGATGTATAAATTATACATTAAATTACAACTGCATAGAGGGTGAACAACCCTCTGGCATAGCCAACCCACCAATGGGAGGTGGCAAAAAACAAAACCAGAGATGAAAGCAAAAGTGAAACAAAAAGAAAACTAGAAAAAACAAGCGAGAACCAAAAGAACAAAAACCAGAGAGGGAAAAGTCAAAGGCCTACCTAGAAACATGGGGAATGTAGGAAAGGCAAGCATGGGAGGCATTCTACAATAAGTTCACCTTCAAGTGACCACAAGCAAGCACTGCAAATCACTTATTTAGTCATTGTTAATCACCAAAGAAATCTGCACTTAATCATTTCAAATTTGCCTTAATTTCTCTAGTAATCGCTCTAAGTGCTCTAAGTATTTGATCACGGTAAATGTGAAAATGGCAGGTAACTTCTATTTATACCCCTAGGGTAAAAATGTGTTGCATTCTCTCCACAAAATTTGGGACAAGAAAACCTCCAGACTCTGGGCCTAGGGATTCCATGCAACCATACCTTCTTGCAAAAGAAGACATGATGGTAGAGAATCCCAGAGTCTGGAATTCGGCTGACTCAAAAGAAAAAACAAACTCCAGGACCGGGTCTCGGAGACACAAGAAGGCAAAAGCAAAAAGAAAGAAAACCCTCGTGGAAGCAAATCCTAGAGGGAAAACAAAGAAAAATAAGAAACCAAAGGAAAGAGCCAAAGAAAAAAGGGGGACCCAACATTTTGCCTACAAAATGTAGGGACAAGTATGCAGGGCATAACAGGCTGGAAACATAGATGACAGAAAGAGCACAATTGGAGGAGCATTCTTCATGGGTGAAAAAATTATCACATGGATAAGTAAGAAGCAAGGATACATCTCACAATCTACTATATAAGCAGAATATGTGGCTTCTGGTGCAAATTTCTCTAATATTGCATAGATCAAACAACTACTAGAAGGAATGAATATGAAGATTCTTTAACCAGTGATTATCTATTGTGATAATACTAGTTCAATAAACATTTCTAAGAATCCATTCATGCATGCTAAGACTAAGCATATTGCAATCAAGTATCATTACTTAAGAGAACAAGTGCAAGAGAAAGAGGTGATACTAGAATATTTTCAATCCAAGGAACAATTAGCTAACATTTGATTGCCTAAGAAAGAGACTAGGGGTTTGACCCTTGTCTATTGGTCAGTAAGCTAACTAGGAGGCTACATCATCCTATAGATAATCAGAATATCATTCATGTTGATGCAAGAAAAGAAATGGACTACAAATATGACTTGAGATGGCTTGAGAGAGATTTAATCTGTAAGGGAGAGAATATCCAAAGAGAGAGAGATTACATATGAAATATCCATCATGATTATCAAAAGGGAGAGAAGTATCATAAGGGAGAGATGACTTAAGGGAGAGAATAGAATTAGAATTTTGTCAAAGCAAAAAGAGATGATCAAGGAGAGGAACAGTCTAAGGGAGATATAGAATCAGAAGATTGCTTTATCTATCCAAAGAAGGGATTGAAGATTGAAGAAAGCACTCTGCAGGAAACAAATCTAAGCTATATGAGCTTACCGAGTGCCATACATTTGTATTGGTTATAGAACACTAATTTTGGTAGATTGATGAACTACAACTGATATATTTCATATTGTTTTAGTACTAATGTAGTATATTTTCATCAATGCCAAAGGGGGAGATTGATGAACTATAATTGATTGAATGTTTGAAGATGTTAAGTTGATGATTACTGAGCTATAGAAAGTTAATGCAAGACATTAAATCAGTTAATGTATTGTATTTTCATTAATGTCAACTTGATATAATCTTATTGGTTATACACATAGTGTCAAAGAATTCAAAGAACCAGAAAGATAAAGGTTATGCTTTTAGTAATGCATAAAATCTCAGTATGCACTAAGTGACACAAACACCGATGGTCAGTGCACCCCGATGGATAGAGAACCCTGAGAGGAAATTCATAGTGATACCCAAGTAGGAAACCCAAGCAAACATTACCGACCAGAAGAATCATAGTGTTACCCGATGGATAGACAACCCTGACAGACAATGATGCCCGAGGAGAACTGAAGTGTTGGCTGAGGTAACAAAGAGTTAAAACACCAAAAAGAACTCAAGTTTAGAAATGAAAAAAGACTTAGTTGGAAAGAGCTAAAGCTGGAGTTAAATGGTTGTTAATATTTTTTTCATCAAAAATTTAAAAGCCAGAGATAAGCGAGAGTTTTATAGTTGTTTTGTTCTAGTTGTCTAAGAGAAATCTACGAGATAAAACTGAAGTAAAGCTTTAAATCAAGAAAGGCAAGAATTGTGGATCATGCCAAGAATAGGAAATTCAAGGACTTAGAAACGGTTAAATCATATCTATAAAGAGACAAGCTAATTCATTGTGAATTAGGGGTGAATAGAGAAGAAGATGCTGAAGAGAAACTAGTGAAGAAAGACTTCATACAGTACTGATCAATCAAGCTGAAGAACAGAGCTAATATTTCCATGGACACCGAGCAATAGAGATGCACAACATTACTGAGCAGAAAGAAGTGGAGAAAAGGGATAGAAATGATACATTGATCAGAAAGGTATTTTGAGATTACAATAGATCTAAAAATCTGAATGTCTAAGTTGTATGTATGAACAGGTCATATACTATTTCAGTTTAACCATTGAATCAGAGATCTAAACAAATCCTTTATATATTGAGATACATCCCAAGGAGTATCAAAATGTTTATAATGAAGATAGATTAGGAGTGCCAGATATCAAGTGATAAACTGTTAGTGTTAAATCTTCTAACAAGGTCGCACTTAACAGTGTGTTTGTAACCTTTAACCTCGTTGGCTCTTCACCGAGCTCACTTCAGAAGAGTGAAAATTTTGGGTTACCGATCCCAAGTGGTTTTTCCCTTAACAAGGTTTCCATGTTAAAAATCCATGTGTCAAATGTATTTATGAGTCATTGATTTCATTTTTTTCTTTACACATTACTAAAACATGATTGATCGGTATACACTAAGTAATTTACTATATTTGTATAAATGATAGACTGCTAATCGGTAATCAGTAAGAATAAGGTTTAAACAGTGAACTCTGAGCTGTAGTTATTTTTTGAGATTATTTCACGACATTCATCTTGTACAAATGAAGATAACTAGAGGCTTTTAATTGTGGTAATAAGTTTTTGGGTTAATTTATTGGAATATTTTTGAGGTCACTGATTCACCCCCCCCCCTCAGTTATTCTAACATTTCTTGGTTATTTTTGTATGTTCTTCATGATAATATAGAATTATTGAGTGAGTGGTTTTCATTCAATATTTTCTTATCATTTTCTATTGTTCTAAATCTAGAGAAATTTGTAAATTGTCATATGTTGAGCTGGATTAGATGTACCCACCTTGGTCTTGTAGAACCAAAAGTGTAGAGGGCAGTCTTGTCCCTATAGTTGGTCCAATTACCTCAGATTTCCCATACTTTGAATTAACCACTCTTTAATATTTATCTATACTTATATTGGTATCTTTCAAAGCATAAAATTATTTTCAAACACCAACAAAATAGTGACTCTACTGGGGAGTAGAATTAAATTGTCATAAATAAAACAGGTTTTTCAAGTTGAGCTAGACTCCTGGCCTGCTTATTTATATAATCCAATAAGATGACCATTGAAAGTACAAAGTTACACTTTTCTTGTCCCATGGATATGTTTCATTAATGAAAAATTATTGGGATTTTCTTATCCCCCTTGTTGTTATCCTCTTTCTTGTGAAGTTCCTTGTTGCAAAATTCATATAACTAAGAGTTAGTGTTGGGTGGCAACTTGAAGCAATCTCTACAGCAGTGCTGAGTGATAAATATTATTTCATACACACTCTTAATATATGAGCTATAAAAATCCCAGATCCTGGATGAAGAATCATCCTGAGAATAAATTGGAAGGTGAGTTTCCCACTACCTCTAGAGCTAGTCAACCAAGGAAAGAAAAGAATGACAAGAGTACTCCTCAGACTTTGAGACAAAATAAGAACACTAGGGTGTTGGAATTAATGGGAAGTGTGTACTGAGAGGGGAGGGTTGAATTAGTACCTCTAAAACTTTTGTATCTTTTAACCTTTATCCTTTAAGCTATCAAATGTTTATCCAACCATCTATTCTATACTATCTTGATGTAAGATATTATTGGAGATTTGCTTCTGTGCAAATTGTTGATTGCATGTTTGTCATTGATGACAACATATAATATACAACAGTTTCCTATATTCAATTATCAGGTAAGATTTTTTGGAGCCTTGCATGTTTATTTCCATGATGTAGACATGTTCTAGTTGCTATGTGCATTCATGTAGATTCAGATATGCAGTTTCCATGGAGTTATGTTAATCTATTTTGGCAGTTATAGTTTCTGAAGATCATCTGTTAAGAGCTAACATTTTTACATTATTTCTTGAGTTGCGCCTATCTTTGGGATATGCGTGTTTGTATTCATGTTTAGTTATGAGTTAATGATGATTATCCAAAGGCGCTAAATGTGTTCTAATAGAAGCATGATGATTGAGTCAATTTGGTAGAGCCGACTATGTGAAGCAACGCATCTATTCATTTTGAGTTGAATGGTCCTAATTTTGATTGCATTCTTAGTTAAGCCAAAAAGGAAGTTGAAAAAGTGTTTCCTAAAGCTGTCGTGACCTTATCCTTGGGGAAGATACATATAGCAGTTCAAATGTGATCGCTAAGTGTGAAAAAGAAGTGAAAAAGATAAGACAGAGCATAATAGAAAGTTAGAAAGTAAAATTTGAAGATCTATGTGAATAAGCTGAAGAAGATTACAATTCATTAGAATCAATCAAGACAGCAGGTCTACTCAAATAGTTCATTTATCATATATAGTGTATATCTATTTTATTGAAGGTTGCAGCCTTCATCATTTTAGTAGTGAGCTTTTTGGACACTGAGTCCTCACCCCTAACAGGGTTATTTGTAAAAGACTCCTAATAGGGTTTGACCCTTAACAAGGTCATTGTACTTATTGCATTGTAAATATCAACTCCTAATAGGGTTGTAAGATCTTCTAACAGGGATTATTATACTCTAGTACAGTTCTTTGTGGGTGATAATTCCCACTAGGGTTTTTACCTATTTGGTTTCCTCGTAACCAAAATTGTTGTGTTCTATCTTGTGTTATCTGAATGTGTTAATGCTTAATGTTATTCTGTAATTAATGCTTATTTTTATTCTTACAACATAACGCGCTCAATGATGAAAATCAAATTCCAAAATTTATGAAGTTTTAAGATGTTTTCTGAAGTTGTGGAGATACTCATTTTTGCATATCATTTTTGCATTACATTTTACATAGATCATTGAAGTTCTCCTTTTATAAGATTTTTTAGGATATCTTGTTTAGGTCACCTTGTTTCCTTTGTCCATTCTTCTTGTGTCAGACACATGGTTGTTTAAAATTGAGGACATTTTGGATAAACAAAAAAAAAAGCATTTATCATAGTTCATAGTACATCTTTAGTTTTAAAGTTGTTCATTTGCATATAACCATTTATATTTGCATGTTTGTCCAACATTCATTACATTTGTCCTATATATCATTTCATCATAATTTATGTCATTCCATTATTACCATTATTATACATTCCATTTTATATCATTATAACATATCGTTCATTTATTATCATTTTGTCTTCCATTAAGTTCATTATCATTTTTCATTATTCATTTATTTAGTCACAATGCATCCATATAACATTACTGATTTCGAAAATAATCATAATCATTTTGCATCCACATAGAAATAAAACACGATCATTACTAAGTCATACAGTACAATGCATAAATCAAAATCATTCATTATATCCTGCATAGGTCAGTATCCACATATATATACATCATCATAAGCTATGCATCATAGAAATAAGCATCATAGAAGCATGCCATACAGAAAGTCCATCATCAAGAGTCTATAAAACAAAGGCAAAAACAACATATCCAAATGTCCAATGATATATCATAATATAACCTTGTGTCCATAACTATCTATCAAGTCTACAGTAAAGGTACAAACATGTGATAAAATGGTTCAGGAGTTGGAGTGTTATTTGTTACACCACAAGGATATACCATACCAAATTCCTACAAAGGCATATCCACATAATTCCATCAAGTCTATAGTAAAGGTACAAACATATGATACAATGGAGCCATAAAATAATGCATAATGGAGCCATAACATAATGCATATCAAAAGAGCTAAGACCCACTGCCTCCAGACTCTATCTGTCATTGTCTGTGTGATGCAATCAAAGACCCTAATCCTAATGGATCTCTTGAACCTGGTGGTGGTCTCGGTGGTAGTGATGAAGTACCAACACTAACTGACCCCTATCTCTAAGGAGCTGTGGTCCTGAACCCATATGAGCTCTCTCTAAAAATCCTGATCCACTGATCTCATGGAACCACCTGTCTATAAGCCTCTCTCCAATAGGTGATCTCCTGACCAGCGCTCATCATCAGTCGCAAGCTGTCTGTGTGTGGACCTAGTGACTCTCTAGACTCTAACTCATCCAACAAGATCTCTACCTCCCCTAGTCACTCTATGGTGGTATCCCACTCTTTTCTGGCCTCTATGACCTCCTCCTCCAACATCTCAATCCATCTCTCTAGTTCTGGGACACAGTCAGCATGTACTTATAGCATCGCTAGTCTAGCTAGCACTGCATCCACATCAAAGTCCTCATCCTCTACTGCTACCCTATGTAAATAGGGATCATGACCCCCAACATCCTGTACCTATACATCATCGACATCCTGTACCTATACATCATCAACATCCTATACCTGTACATCCTCTCCCTGTATATCCTATGCTGCTATGTCCAGCATCTATACGTCATCCCCGATGTTGTGCATGGGCTGATCTGGTGCCTAAGCTACTGCCTGAATCCGTACCTATGCATGTATCAGTAAATCCCTCTATGCAGTAGGCCATGGTCATCTCTGTCTATCGGGAGGAGGTATCAGCCCCTGTGGACGTACACCTCTACCTCTCATCCTCAGACCACCTCTACCCATCCCTCTCTGCGGAGAATCACCACCATCATCTCCCCTATCATCATCATCCCCTCTACCTCCACACCGGCCTTGTCCTCATCCTCGATCTCTATCTCCTGGCTCTCTCTGTGGGGGCCTCTTAGCAAAATCTATTAGTCTAGGGACTAGGTAATCCCTCATGTACCTCTTGTACTTTGTTTTCATCCTTGGGTCTATGACCCCCCGTCTGATTGACCATGCCTAAAATAGCATGTCCAAGAACTCCTACCTAGCCATCGCATCTCAAAATAATATCTGAGATTCCGCTTGTCATCCCATACCTCGCACCCTAGGTAGGGTCTCCATATCACCAAATCTATCGTATCCAATGTATATCTCCAGAACTCAAACTATCCTAGCTTACACTGAGACTAAATAGATGCATACAGAATATAAGGCTGTCCAGCACCTCAAAACCTAAGTGTTGTAGGCTGTGTGATGGCAATTTGCTCCCATGCCCACACATGGAGTAGTGTAACCCCTGTTGATAATGGTGCACTACCATGGTACACCACCTGATGAAGATCATGATATAAGTGGGCTAATAGGCACACTCCCCAAGAAAAATGGGTCCCCTCATCCATCATCCTCTGTAAGGTCCTGCCCCATCCGACTGTGAATCCATGATATCTCCGATCCAGGCAAATGTATCCTCCAATCACACTGGCTAACATGACAAGTAGTGGCTCATATAGCGCCACCATGTCCTCCCAACTGATCTCTACATCATCCATATTGTTATCCCCAAAAACCTCTCTACACTAAGCCAACCCCCCATGCCGATCATAATGTACTAACTTGCCCTTGATGGGTATTCGAAGCATGCGATTTACATCCTCCAACATAACAGTCATCTCACCGGTAGGAAGATGGAAGGTACTTGTCTCTGAGTGCCATCTCTCTGCTAAGGCTATCAACATACCTAGAGTCACTTGAATCTCAGGCATATAAATCACATGATATAATCCAGTCGCACCAATCAAGACTCTATCAGTCTCTGACAATGCTGCCCTCAAACTCTTAGTCACCGATTATCTCTCTTGTGACATCAGCACATCGGTAATGTCCTCCTATCAATATCAAATCAAATCAAACTATCAGCTATCAATCAAACTAATCTATCTATTTATCCTATCAGTATATCAATCCAACACATGTTTATCACATGTATCAGATGATAATTCTATCAATTATCTATCACTCAAGATGATTTACTAGCGACCATGCTATAATGTGGCCTATCTTGATATTAGTATCAATCACTATCCAATGAGAACTAGATCTTATCAGCCTATCGCTATGGAAGTTTGACTTAATTTGACTTTTCTATTTGTTTGCAACCTAACTTGCTATAAATGTGCAGCATTGTCTAACAAATGTGCAGCTTTTCACGAATGCGTAGCACAGAGGACTATTTGTGCAGCTTACACTAACAAATGCGTAGAAGTTACATTTGCGCAAATTTTCTATACAAATGCACGAAAATAGAGACCTTCTCTGATACATGCGTAGAACACCCAAACAAATGGGAAGATGATTCACATTTATGTATTTATGCTACGCATTGATGCACTGCAACTGCGCATCCATTTTTCAGGATGAAAACTAAAATTTTCCTACCCTAACTATGATTCAATCTAGCCTAATTACATGCTACAATCCTATCTAGAAAGAAAAATTGAATCAAATTAACAAAGAAGGATCGACCACTCACTGACTCTCCAGAATCTGGCGGCCTCTAGAAGCGTATGACTCACTCAAAATAGTGATCGGACAGTGGGAACGACATCTTCTCAGCTCTGCTCTTCTATCTCTTAGTCTCCAATCTCCAAATGCCAAGTGTACATAATGAGCTTATTGTGGACCCTTTGACCTTTTATATAGCCTGTGGACTAGTTTTGCTTACCTTTTGGACCCTACCTATCGATATCACTCCATCTCACCTCATTTTCACTCCAAATTTCTTATGATTCTTTTCGTGAGATTGATTGAACCCTTTGAAAAAAAAAATGGTCATCCATTTTATCAATCAATCTCTCGAGGGGGCATGCAAAGGTCATTCTCGTCAAAACATAGTTTGGGGCAGAAAGCTTGATTTTTCTTTGAAACAATGTGACAAGCACACTATTTCAAAGAGGGGAAAAATGTATACACTAAAAAATGGCTTCGTTTATTAATCAATTAATTAAATATTTATTATTTAATTAATATTGACTTGATGAATTGATTAAATATTTTTTCTTTAATTAATGTTTATTTCTTCTATTTATTAAGTAAATTCACTATAGTCTATTCTTCTTATCCTAGGTCCTCTAAATTAGTCCTATTAAAAGTGATTTAATTAAATACACAATCACTAAATATGAATAATTCCCCTAGTCCACCTCATAAACCTAGTCACCTTACACATCACCTTGGCTAAAATAATTAATCATTATTAATTAATAAATAATCATTATCCTCACCCACACATGTCCTATTCTTAAGGGCTATGTGGCCTTATAAGACTTGGTCCTATGACCACATGTCTTCTCCTACACCAAGTCAAGAAGCAATCCCTATTCCTAAGGAGCTTCTCAAGCCACCTCTAAGAGTCCAAGATGACTCATAGGACACTTGTACCAAGAGTCCTCATGAGGAATAAGTCCTTCCTCTTTCCTCTCCATGGTCTTTGTGAGACACTTGACATGTGTCTTTCCCTTCCACCTTCTTCTCTTCCATATAATTATAGGAGGAACATCCTCCCTATTCTTCCTCTCACATTCTAACTACATCCCCCTTTCTCTCAACCCCTTCAACCGAGTCAATAGAAACCTTAGGATCTTCCACCTTTCAATCTCCACCCTAGGATCATGCCACCTAGGCTTAGGTCCTCCAAAATCCTATAAAAGGAGCCTCATTTCCCCTTTGTGATCTAGTAGTGAGCATTCAAGCATTCAAGTGATCAAGCATTCAAGCATTCA
>MU225916.1:688836-701674 GCA_018584345.1 Thuja plicata
CCTTAATCATCAGTTTGTAAATTATCTTATCTAACTATTCATCTTTCTTTATGTATATGCAATCATATCATAAGTTCTTTAATATGTAATCATAAAAGAAACATTCATGAAAATAGATAACACATGAAACAAGATATGATATCGCAGAAAATTCCTGTTAGAAAGTAAAAATTGCAGTGGGGATTGTTACCCACAAGACTTCACTATCTGTAGATAAGAAGGGGCCAGTTAAGGCTTGCAATTGGTCACTTCTGATGACCTACCCTGTTAAGAGTATTATAGTGGAGACCTATTAAGATCTACTTCATTTGAAGCTTTAGCAACACTATTAAGTGTGCACTCTGTTAAGAGATTTGTAAAGAACGGCTAAGTCGACCTTCTACAAAAGGATTTTAGATGTGATGCACTTGTTAGAATTCAACTACATAAGTATTTGATCTGATGATGTATGCAATCTCTAATTTTTGATAACATATCCAATAAAGCTTCCTATGTATGAGTAATCATCCTTCCATGATTGAATAATACCTTTTTCTGCTTGTCGGTAGCCTTTGTGTGTTCTTGACAACTGATATGATCTATTTCTGAACTTTGTATGAATTTTGCCTTCTGCTCCTTAGATGCTCTTCATGGCTATCAACAATAATGAATTTATTACTCACAATTGATTTGAACATCTATTTATACTAGATTATATCTCAATTCTTGATTCATGCTTCGCAAGTTAACTCTAGATCCAAGGTTTACAACTTGACCTTGATCTTTAGTTAGATATGTTTTAGATCCATTAGGATGATTTAAAACATTTACATAAAGCTTGCTTGACCCTCAAGTTATGATTTAAAACAAGTTAAAACTCTATAAATAGAATTACATTGCTTTATCTGACGTGTAAAACTCAAATCCACTATTTGCGGGTTCTCTAACTGACTGTCAGTTCTAACGGTCGGTTTTCTTTGTCATCAGTGTTCCTTTCTTGAATTGGTCATTGGGTATACCTTTTCTGTTCTGTTGGTTTTGTTCTCAAAACTATGTCATCGATGATGATCTCAATGTTATGTTATCGACCCGTCAGTGATGTCTTGTTCACTTCGTCGGTGCAACACTTGTCAGTGTTCGTCAATCAATTCCATACTTAGCATTTTATCGTGACCTTTGTGTTTTGTTGGGTATGCTTGCTGTTCATCGGTAATGCTTGTAGTCCATTGGTAATGCTTGTACCGATGATCTCTGTCAATATTTTTCACTAAGTGTACTAATGGAAAAATTAATGTCATCAACACCACGTTACAAAAACCTTGAGAAGAACAGAGGTCTGACATGTCAGAAGAATGAGACAAGAAAAGAGGTATGGAAGAATCAGCCTTGAGAAGAGATCCAGAAGGAGAATAGAAGAAATTTGATCCCCCAGGGATCGAGGCTACATGCCTCATTAATGGAAAAGAAGCTCACTATCTACGATGCGCCAGGTGTTATGCTAGAGCGACACCTTGGGAAGACCACCTATTAGAACTATCTCTTGAGTTGACATGCCTTGTTGGGGTCACACACTTTTTGACACCCTTATTAATTTCTTGATGATGAATGGTTGGCTCCAGGGAACCTGGATGTGGGTCATCCAAAGAATGCAAAACTGTGGATCTAGAACTCTGGGATCTGGGAGCTTACGCTCTGAAAATAATGAATACAAAAATGTGTTGCTGGTGAGAATCTCTGGATCCCAGAGGACCTTATTGTTCCTTATGCTATTGAACATTTCTAGGAGCTGGGTGATTCCATCTTCATCGATGTCTTTGAGGTTTTCCCAGTGGTATTTAGCTGCCTCCACCTATTCACCTAGATCCATAGTTTTTTTCCTTGAATTTAGTGGCCATCTTCATCGTGTCATGGCCTCAGAGCACCATGTGAGATATACAAGACATTATCACTTTGTCAATTCCTTCCATGGACTGGTATCGAGCTTCCATCAGCTCATCAAATTTCCCTATGACATACTCCTCTGGAGTACACATCTCAGTACTAAAGGGGTCAACTCCTAAAACCCTTGTAATGAATGCCTTGTATAAATTCAAAGAATAATCAATCTCTAGCACCTTTTCCCATGTGACCCCTACCAGTTGCTTGGTTATCTCCAATGTGCGATGAAGTCTGGAGTGCTAGGTCTTGACAAAATCAAAGGACTCCTCTCCCAAAATTCTAGCTTCAGAGACAGTTTCCTCCCCGATGCTCATAAGCTCTCCTAACTCACCTATCCAAGCCTCATACTTCTTGACCTCTCCCTCTCAGAAGGTAATGGTAGTTATAGCCTGATGCACCACATTCTCGGCTGCATATAGGTTAGGGAGTGTGGTCACTAGGAAATGTTGAATGTTCCCTACTTGTTCTACTACCCAATCATCAACCACCTTCACTTTCTTTTTCATACTCCTAAGCACATCAATGTCACCCTATGGGAGTGGTGCTCTAGATGAGGAAGCTTCTGGAGGAATGAAATTGATGGGTTGGAAAAGCTCCATCAGAAGCCCAACAATATTTTTGTTCTTCTCCTTTTCTACCTTGAACTTCTGAGCCTCCTTTTCATAGATGGCCTCTATCACCTTGGCTGCTTCTTTTAGCAGGTCCAACTCACCCTACTTTCACCTTTTCCCTAGATATACCTTCGTGATTACATAATCCTTGGCCTTTGTCATCACCTCATCTACATCTGGGGAAGGTGTTGTGACTACCGCAACTGTATCTTTTCCTGGCTCAGTCTGGAGGTTATGGAATATCTGAGCTTTCTTTGTCTTAGGGGATTTTGTGCATGCGTCATCATCTCTGCCAAGGAGAGATGGGCCTTGGCTGGTGCTGGGGCCTTCCTTTTTCTTGATTCCACCAACCATTGTGGTGGTAGGGGTGGCCTTTCTGCCAGAGTTTGATCCTGTTAATCCCCTTTAGGTTTCTGTTGTACATCTCCAATATTCTAAGCCTCTTCGGACTCCTTTCCTGTATCTTTCAGATCACTGGCTTCATCCACCTTAGTGGAATTGGTATCATCCACTCTGGTGTCCACATCTTTAGCAGCGTCAGGCTCAGAATCGACGTTCCTGGGTTACTTCCTTTTGTCTTGTTTATGTTGTTGTTTCTTTTTGGCCTTGTCTACTGGGATGTTCTCTTTTATTAGAATATATTCTAGATGAGGGTGAGGTATCTAGCCAAAGTTCAACAACATGGCCGCTGAAACTACCTCACTAAATGTTACCTTCTTCGGGGGTGGCATCTAGACCATGGCAGCTGAGGTTATGGTTATTCTTATAGATCTGGTTCCCTCAACCAATGTCGATTGCTCATTTTGTATTTTCCTATCCCCCATGGTGGTTGCAACCTATATCTCAGGGATGTCAGAGATGTGAATCTATTCAAGCTCCTTTTCTGGCTCTACCTAGACTTCCTGCTCTTAGGCAACTTCTTTCTCTAGGGTTTTCCTCTCAAGAGGGATCACGACTTCCTCTTGGGCAGCTATTTCTTCTACTACCTTCCCGGTATCCCCTTGTAAGTTCACTAGTTCATCCATCCCAAATATTTCATCAAACTCATCATGTGGAGGGGAGGTCTCTGGGGGATCTTTGGGTTGATTGTCTAGCTCTAGAGAGTCCGAGGAGACAATCAGTATTTCAGGGATGTCAGGCATCCTGAGCTCTGACTCCACCTTAGGTTGAGGACCATTTGTCTTTTTCTTTTTCCTCCTTATTACCAATGGGGGCCCTCCATCCAACATGGCTACCCACTCTTCCTCCACCCCAGTCCTTATTTCTTGGACCATTAATATTGCAAGTGAAGGGGAAGTGGAAGGTTGGATAGGTCCGGTCATAATGGTCGAGGTAGTAAATCGAGTGATTAACTTTTTTTTCATTTGCTGTGAGGTGGCTAGTGTTTGCTACATTTGTTCCACTATGGGAGTGGTGGTTGGGATCTGAGACAGGGTACCTACTTTCCTCTTTCCTCTATCCTCACCCTGCGAGGAGGTTTCGGCCCCAGAAGTTGAACCTCGCATGAATGGGCCAACTTTACATGTACTCCTTGGGCATGCCTTGTTGAAATATGTGTGACTGTGCTCGATTACATCATGGGTGAGGTCCTCTATTGTTGGTCCCTCCTATGCATCCCAATCTACTGGAGGGAGGGTCATTTTATCTACTCCTTTTTCTTTGTATTGTGGGTCTACTGTGGACCCACTATCTGAAAAGTCATCTGGGAACTTCCAAAACTTGAGCCTCTTCATCATTCCCATTGTCATCTGGATGAAATGCGAGTTCTGGACTTCAAAGTCATCCTGGCAGTCTTCCCAAAAGTCATTCATGTGATACTCGTGGGGCTCTAATGCCCGGGGAAGTGTCATTGCTATTTTTCCCAGCGGATCAAAATTATTTCGCTCCAGATAAAAATCTGATAGTCCAGACTTTTGATCTCATTGTTTGCCTCTTTTTCCACAGCTAGACTACAAGAGTAATTCCCAAAAGTGATTGGGAAAGAGAAATTTGTCACCTTCTTCACTGTGAAGAGGTCATGTAGGTCCAGGATCTGCCTGCAATATTCTAAAAGGATTATTTTATCCCCATATTGCTTGGGCAATAAATAGGGTTTTCTGGAGAAGTTGGTCACCCGAATGGAGGTATGCTGTTGAAATTGATTGTAATAATGGCCGTAAGTTCTGACCAAGTCCATTACCTCCTTGGAGAGCCAGTATCTAGCATCTCAAGTAGGTGTGAGGAGTTTGTATTAGATGAAGGCATTGTTCACCCGACAGAAGCTGAGGAAACTAGCTTCCCATTGGATATGTGGGAAATAATCCTAGGGAGCATTCTAGCCCGGGCCAATCCTGAGTACACCTGCTATAAGTAATCCATTTGTGATGGGATTTTATTGTGCCAGAGCCCACAGAACATAAGATGTCATGTAGAATTTGGACGACTTGGTGACCTGGAGAGATTGGGAGTCGACGTGATTTTCAATAATGGTGGCCCAATCAAATTTTTGTTCACCGGAGGTGATTCCCAATAGGAAATAGTACATCCATGTCAATAATTCCTAGGTATGGGGTTTTTTGAAGACCCTACATAGTGCGATAATCCCCATTTGTATGCTTTCTTTAAATTATATCTGGGGGATTTCAAGCTTCATCTTTCTGAAGTCTTTCCTTGGCACCTTAATCCATTTGTTGTTGAGGTACTATCGGCCCATGTGTTCTAACCCGGGTGAGGATGGCCGCATCATCAAATTGGGGAATTCCTAGTCCTGCCTAAAAGGTCACAGTGTCTAGAGAAACCATAGGTGTTAGATATCCAGTTGGGACTGGGGCCGCAAGAATGCCGGCCTGGACAGTGGTATTGTAGTGCCCTACGAGAGTGAGAATGAGCTCTGGGGCTTGCACAGAGTAGTGGAAGCAAGCAGCTTTGAGGATCCCAGAATTGCCCACATTGATCTCCAATGGATCTCCATCCGTCCGTTGAATAAACATCATTTTAACCAGAGCCTGCATTTCAGCCCACATTATGACACTGGTGTTGGTGATCAACTGTAGTTTGGAATCAATATTTGATCTCGCAATGGTGTCTCCCTTCAGATACTTCATTGTCAATGGGAGTTTTTACAGGGCCTTCTTAGCCTTTGTTTTGACAGCTACTCGGGTGGCAGTCGTGGTGGGGAGATCTGGACTCCCAGGTGGAGATGATGTAGAAGCTTCTGAAAAAATTAATGAGTGGTATTTTGGAAACCTGCAAGGCAAGATGACTGTCAGTATTTATATTAAACAAAGCATTATTCTGGATTCCAGAGATCTTACCATTGCATCGCACCTGTGCCTGAAAGAATTGTTAGCTCATGTCAAACCCCGAAAAGATGGATACATAATAAGAGTGACTTAGGAATTTGACCTCTTCCCAAACCTCCAGGGACTCCAACACATGTGATGAAAAATAATCAAAGGACCAAATGAAGACCTAGGACTCAGAGTCTGGAAAATTAACCGTTACTGACGGGACTGAAAATAAGCCATATTAGGCTGACGTGGGGGTGTTACGTGGCCATGCAGTAATAGGAGTTATGGAAATTACATCAAAAACTATCTGAACACATGAGGAAAAGAATGTGACTTGGGCCAGACTTGAATGCATGCGTGGGAGACTTAACCTATCATTAAGAATGAATTGGCGGTGGAGAGAGAAAACCGCCATGGCTAAACTAGCGAGGTGCCAAGTTTGAACTAGGCAGTCATCTTTCTCGCATGAGCTCTACATTTGGGGTTCTTGATGCGTGGAGCACAATGAGATTGCAACTAGGAAGAGTGCAGAATATACAAGAAATGCATAGAGCTGAAGCACAGGCAAGGGCCGAAGCACGACTCGCAGGCTGGCTCAAAACAGACATATATATAGATGTAGAAAATAGACACGCAATATACAATATATACAGAAAATCCTAAAGCTACTCTATGATGATGTACAAATTATACATTAAATTACAACTGCATAGAGGGAAAACAACCCTCTGGCATAGCCAACCCACCAATGGGAGGTGGCAAAAAACAAAACCAGAGACGAAAGCAAAAGTGAAACAAAAAGAAAACTAGACAAAACAAGCGAGAACCAAAAGAACAAAAACCAGAGAGGGAAAAGTTCCATGAGGCGATCCTCATTCCTGACAAGGATATCCCTTAGATCTCCTTATCACTCTAATGGAAGGGGTGAACTTGTCATCCAATGTTGACTGAATACCTGCTATAATTTCTACCTTAGTCTGTGAGCTCTTAGGTTTTATCCCCCTCTTCTTGGGTGTCACTTTTTCCTGTGCCTTTTGATAAGGTGATTGGTCAATTGATAAATAAAAGTTGTGGTCATAACCTCCTAGTGGTATGACGAGTTCTAGATTCTGCAATTCTTTGTGATCTTGCCGATCACTCTCCTCTTTACCACTGGGATCCTCTTTGACCATATTCTTAGATTTTGGTGAATTAAGGAGCTGGCCAAGCAGGTAAACCTTTGAATTTTTCTCCCCAAGTGAATCATCTAAAATTTTTCTAATGTCCTAAGGATTTTGCACCATGTGATGTCCATGAATATTGAATTCCTGAGGAAGGATTAATTCCACTTGAGGTTCTTGTAAGATTTCTGTGACCTGTCTAAATTGTAAGTTAACCTCAATATCTTTTGTCACCCTTGAGAACAGGTTGTTGTTGATGTCTCTATTTTCCTTATTTGGGTCAGAGTCCTTTTGAGGGTGTGAAGCATTAATTGGTTTATCATGTGTAGTCCTTTTCTCTTCCTAAAAAATAAATCCCTCATCAATTGAAGTTTCAAAGATCATTTTAGAAGCCAACTTGGTTATCATATTATCTGTAAGATTCTAGGCTTTTAATTCAACTACAACCCTTTTATTGAAGAAGTCCTGCATATCTATAATATTGATGAGGGATTCTTGGAACATTAGATGGTGGAAAATATTGTTAATTTTCTGATTGAATCGCTCTAACTATTCCAAATCTTTGGCTTTTACATTTCTTAAATTGTCGTAGAGAATGAAGATATATCGTAATGTGAAAAAGAAATATATAGATACTTTATAGAAATGAGATGTGGTCTATGATTCTTCATTGCTTATGGCTAAGGGAAAATCTATATTCTATATGTTTATACCCTCATCAACCTCCTGAGAAGTTTCCCGCATCGTGCGAAGTAGTGGTTCTGAGCAATGATCTTCACGTACTAGTACCTCTAAGTGAGCCACCTACTTACAGTGTGAGGTAAAGTGACCTAGTTTATACTGATATTTCTAAACAATCTTTACGCTCTGTAGGACAATACTTTTCTCCCAAACACCCCATTTTGATTTAATCTTAATAAGTTTTGGCAACTCCCTTAGTGGATCAATAAGTACACAAACCCTGACATCTCGGTGTAGAATCTCAAAAGAGATGAGATCATGTCTTATAAAAATACCAATTTGATTAGAAATTATTTCTACTATTTCAATATCTTTATATTCCTAAGGCAACATTGCTAAGACAATCTTGTAGAGGAAAAAATTTTAGGCCTTGTTATCTGGTTTGAAATTTGGGGTCCATGCCAGATTAAATAGACCCAAGTCATTACAAAACTAGCCTTTATTTTTTTCAATAGCATCCCTCTTATCTACAGACTCAAACATTGCAATGAAAACACCTGAATCATTGCCCAATCGAAAGAAATCTTTCAACCCATCCCAATGTTGGAAATCCCAAGCCCTAATATCTGAGAAGAGAAAAACATTACTTGAAAACTTACCAATAAGAGTCGTTCTCCGAAGAAGACCAACATGATCCTACAACATGTGCTCTGGGAGAGTGATATTGACTGTGTTTTGAGATTCACATTGAGATTGGGGAACATCCTTTTCTTGTTTGGCACATTCAAGATGAGCCTATAATTGCTTAGGTTGCTAGATCATTTGGGGATTTTTTGGATTGAAGGCACTCTGTTGTTCTCATTTTGAAAAAGATCTACTGTATTATCCCCTTTTAAGGGTTTTTTACCCTTATCCGATTCATGTATATCAACTATGTTATCAGATGGTTGCCCAATATTCACTGGAGAACCAGGAGGAGTTCCATCACATATGTCAAATATTGGTTGTTTCTATTTTACCAATAAAGCAACCCGTCTATCACGCCTTTTAAGAGGATTTTTTTAATCACTAAACGGTGAGTATGATTTGGAAATTTCTCATTCCTAGACACCTTTTTTAAATTTACTGGCTTTGTGGTAGTTCTTGTTTTCTTCTGAGGAACCCTAGACTTCATCGTTGCCTCTATTGAAGATTCCCACTGCTCGTAACTTGAAAAACCTTGGAATCTAGAAGGCTCTACCTGATGGATGAACAAACCCCCTTGCACCAATAATGATGGGTAATACTTTCGTAGAGTTTTTTGTAGAGATTAAGGAAGAAGGGCTTTGTTGGTTTAACTATAGCTTTCCCTTTGAATATGTTTTTTTCAGCAATTTTATTTACATGCCTAGACAAATCATTTGCAGTCTTTTGGCTATTCTTCTGCACAAAAGGGCATGACTGAAAGCCCTTGAGCTATTGATTTTGTTCACGGTGCCTAGTAGGTTGCACTGTGGGTGAACCCCGAAAATGTTTGAAAAAGATTTGGGAAACATGCGGGTCAGATCTTTGTTGTTGTTGTTGTTGTTGTTGTTTGTCAAACTGTCATTAATGGCTAAAACATTGTTTCTTACGGTCTTAATCCTAGATTCTACCTTTTTGAAATTCTCTGTCAATTCTCTACCCCTGCAACTGCCCCTTCCTTCCTGCCCTGAGCTGTCAACCTTACGCGCTCTCGCTCTCGCTTCATCTCCATATTAATATGTTTAATTAGATAATTATTTACCTAAAAATGAATTAATAAATTGATTAATTTGATTGATAGAGAAAAAATAAACACTAAAGAAAATAGTTATTTGTTGATTTTAAATTAATTAATAAATATAATCCAATGTATGTTTTCATTACATCACTGAAAATTCACACTTTTACATGATTTTAAATAATGGGTAAATTCAATTAAATATGCATTCCAATTGAAGTAGAGAATTTCATGTAAAATTAATCAATAGAGTGAAAGGTACATTGGTACCTTCATAGAGAATTCACAATTTTTAATCTTTTTTCTTCATTTAGTATTTTCAACAAGTTTTATTAAATGTTTTATATGACGTTCTCTAGAGGATGTTCTCTTTCAGGAATAAGATGGCTTTGAAGGTATGGATATAACTTTTGTTGGAAAGTGACAATGCAAGCAATTGTTATTTTGTCATTGTTGTCAAACCTTAACTGGTGAGACTATTGTTATCTATTTGAGTACCATATCTATTGTTGATGAAGAAGATTTAACAAGAAGACCAAGTGAATGGTTGAGTTAAGGAAAATAAAAGGGTACTTGATCAGTTGGCACTCTGGCAAAGTAATTAGTTGTTTATCTTTCAAAGATAGTTTTTATGGCTATTCTGTGCTGAGCAAAGTTTGGCTTGTGCCAAGCAAAGTTGTTTGTGATGAGAAAAGTTGTTCAATGCCAAGCACCAGTGAAATTGTCGAGTGAAAATAGTGATGTTGGCCGACTTACAGTAATTGGATTAATGATGAGATTTGAGATCTCTGGTTGACTTAGTTAATTTTATTGGGATATGTAATGTTAATTAAAGATTGATCCATGTCATTTAATTTATGGGTAACCGTAATTAATGCATGGTTTCAAGATTTAATTAAAGACTACTTTGGAGAAGTAAGTGTAATGCAAAGATGGAATGATCCATTGGATCTGACCTAACCTAAGATCTACGATCTTATTTAAGCGGCAAAAAGATTTATCTGACCTAGATAGAGAGGTATATGATAACCTCAAGGGGTTATTCATTCAGGATGCTGAAGTTTGCTGCTGAATGTGAAGTACATGTGTATATGTAAGAGGGTTGCATAGTTGATTTACTGTTTGGCATGATCTAGCAGAGAAAGCTGAATACAGAAGCAGAGAGTTGCATGTGTGATTGCTTGACAGATTTCTAAGCAGATTAGAAGGTTGAAATGACAATGTAGGCTATCCAGTACGTTAACATCAGAGTTGTAATTGGATCTGAATTTGCAAAGTAAGTTGTATGTATCAGATCACAACTGCTGATTACTTTCTAACCATTGTATCAGTTAAAATCATTTAACAAGGTTGACCTAACAGTCATTTGTATAAATCCTCTAACAAGGTTACATTCAGGTGTAATGTTCTTAGTCCTCTAACAAGGCCACTCCTGACAGGGTGATTAAATCCTTTAACTAGGTCACACCTAGCAGTGTGTTATTGTAACCTTTAACAGTGTTGGCTCCTCATAGAGCTCACTTTAGAAGAGTGAAAACTTGGTAGCATGTTACTGGTGGTTTTTTCCATATTGGGTTTCCACGTTCAATACTTGTGTCAACTTGTATGAATGCTTATGGTTTGTTTTACTGTTATATTTCTACAAGCTAATTTCAATAGACAGTAAACTGCATGATTTAAGTTGTTAACTGATGCTACTGCTGTTGAGTAGATCTGAAATATAGAAATTTTAACTGGTACATCTAAAACCTAAGGATAACTGATTCACCCCTCCCCTCTCAATTATTCTAAATTCATTCTAACAATTGGTATCAGAGCTTTGGTCTCCTGAAATTTTTTTGAAGGTACTTGGAGCGAAAAGATCAAGATGTATAAAAAGGAGGTTCCTAAGCTGAACAAAGATAACTTCCCTGCATGGCAGAGTTTGATGAAACTATATTTGGCTAGTATTGGAGATGATGCTAAGAAACTTATTGAAAATGACTATGTATCACCTACTACTCCTCTCACAGCTGCACAACTAAGAGAAAAGAAAGAGCATAATCAAGCAATGTTGGAGATCGCCTCCTCATTGAGCTATTCAGATTTTGATGATATAACGAGCTGCACAAATGCAAAGCAGATGTGGGACAAACTTGCAACTGTCTATGGTGGAGACACAAATGTGCTATGAGCTAAATCAAAAAAACTAAGAGGTAAGTTTGATGCGATGAAAATAAAAGAAGGTGAAAATGTTAATCAATATTATGGTAGAGTAAAAGAAGTAATAAATGCCATTAGAGAAGCTAATGGAACAATTGATGAGAACATGATTATGAGAAAGGTACTGAGAACTTTACTTCCTATATATGCTATTAAAGTTTTTGCAATTCAAGAATTGAGATGTACTCCTAACAATAATCTAAATCTAGAAAATCTGATAGGTAGACTCACTACATTTGAAATGTCAAATTATGATAACTATAATCCACAAGGGATTGATTATGCTTTTAGATCACAACTGGTTCTCAATAAATCTAAGAAAGGAAAGAAGTATGTGAACAGTGATAGTGACACTTTTGATGATGATCTTGAAGAACTTGAAGCACTTATGGAAAAAAGACTATCCAGAGGAAAAGGAAAATACAGAGGTAAACTTCCTATTATTTGTTTTTCATGCAATAAAGTTGGTCATATAGCTGCTAGATGTCCTGATAAGAATGAAAATGATGAAAGAAAGGACAACAAATACAAAGAATACAAAGACAGAAAGGATGAATGAGACTTCAATAAATATAAGGACTACAAAGACAAAGGTAAGAAATCTTGTTATATTGCTGAAGAAACTTCTGACAATGAGACTGATAATTCTGATGACAATAATATAGATTTTGTTTATGTTGCAATGAAAGAAGATTCTGATGATGATGATAAAAATGCACTAATCTCTTATATGAGTAAAAGCGATTGATGGATCATTGACAGTGGTTGTTCCCATCATATGACTGGTGACAAAGATAAGTTTGAAACCCTAAACCAATGCAAAGGAGGATGTGTAAAATTTGGTAATGATGCAACATGTCTTATCAAAGGTAAAGGATTGATTAACCTGACTGACAAAATCATATGTGATAATGTGTATTGGGTTGATGATCTTAAATATAATCTGCTGAGTGTTGCATAGCTGAACACTTCTGGTTACAAAGTTGAATTCCATCACAGAAAAGCAAAGATCTATGATTCTACTAGAAAATTAGTTGGAAGTGGTGATCAGACTAAAGGTAACTTATTTTATCTAGATTTATCTGAAGAAACATATTTTTTTGCACAGTACAATGATGTTTGGTTATGGCATAAGAGGTTGTGTCATGTGAACTTTGATAACTTGGTAAGCATAAGTAAATTGAAAAGAGTTAGAGGGCTACCTAAGTTAAAGAAACTTGAGAATGCTATGTGTAAACAATGTCAACTAGGAAAGAT
>MU225916.1:704891-715459 GCA_018584345.1 Thuja plicata
GTTGATGAAGAAGATTTAACAAGAATACCAAGTGAATGGTTGAGTTAAGGAAAATAAAAGGGTACTTGATCAGTTGGCACTCTGGCAAAGTAATTAGTTGTTTATCTTTCAAAGACAATTTTTCTGGTTGTTCTGTGCCGAGCAAAGTTTGGCTTGTGCTGAGAAAATTTGTTTGTGACGAGCAAAGTTGTTCAATGCCGAGCACCATTGAAATTTCTGAGTGAAAATAGTGATGTTGGCCAACTTATAATAATTGGATTAATGATGAGATTTGAGATCTTTGGCCAACTCAGTTAATTTTATTGGGATATGTAATGTTAATTAAAGATTGATCCATGTCATTTAATGTATGGGTAACCATAATTAATGCATGGTTTCATGATTTAATTAGGGACTACTTTGGAGAAGTAAATGTAATGTAAAGATGGAATGATCCGTTGGATTTGACCTAACCTAAGATCTACGATCTTGTTTAAGCGGCAAAAAGATTTATCTGACCTAGACAGAGAGGTATATGATAACCTCAAGGGGTTATTCATTCAGGATACTGAAGTGTGTTTCTGAATGTGAAGTACATGTGTATCTGCAAGAGGGTTGCATAGTTGATTTACTGTTTGGCATGATCTAGCAGAGAAGGCTGAATACAGAATCAGAGAGTTGCATGTGTGATTGCTTGACGGATTTCCAAGCAGATCAGAAGGTTGAAATGAAAATGCAAGCTATCCAGTAGGTTAACATTAGAGCTGTAATTGGATCTGAATTTGCAAAGTAAGTTGTATGTATCAGATCACAACTGTTGATTACTTTCTAACCATTGTATCAGTTAAAATCCTTTAACAAGGTTGACCTAACAGTCATTTGTATAAATCCTCTAACAAGGTGACATTCAGGTGGAATGTTCTAAGTCCTCTAACAAGGCCACTCCTGACAGGGTGATTAAATCCTTTAACCAGGTCACACCTAGCAGTGTGTTATTGTAACCTTTAACAGGGTTAGCTCCTCACAGATCTCACTTCAGAAGAGTGAAAACTTGGTAGCATGTTACTGGTGGTTTTCCCCATATTGGGTTTCCACGTTAAATACTTGTGTCAACTTGTGTGAATGCTTATGGCTTGTTTTACTGTTATGTTTCTACAAGCTAATTTTAATAGACAGTAAACTGCATGATTTAAGTTGTTAACTTATGCTACTGCTGCCGAGTAGATTTGAAATACAAATTTTTTTATTTGGTACATCTAGACCTGAGGATAACTGATTCACCCCTCCCCTCTCAGTTATTCTAAATTCATTCTAACAACTTTTGCATATCCCATAATAAGGTAAATGAGGCCTTCATGATACACTTGTGAATTCTTATTTTTGCAATATGCATTAATGTCATCTCAAAGGAAGGTGACCAAATAATGAGGCATCAATACCATTTTTTCCCCCTAAAATGGTTTAATAAAATAAAATACTAATTGAAAATGCTAGTAAATGGTCATCCAATGTAACATACCTCATAACAAGTACATCCACCTTTTCCCAAATGGGTTTTATGGTTCCATGATCATAGCTCCCTACGGTTGTTCACAAGATCTTCTCTTATTTTCCTTCAATGAAGAATATGGAGACATCTTTTTTCAAAGGCTTACGATCTTTATAGATCAGTTTCTCTTCAATAAACATACCTGTGACTTTAGCAATTAGTTCTTAAATAATGCAGATTTTGATCTTATAGACACACAACATTTGATATTTTCACCATTTAGTTGTAACCATGTAATATCTCCAGGAATGTAATAATACCTCTCATATAAATATTCTCCCATGTCATGATATCACTTTGTTATTTCTTGCAAGAAGTGGGCTCAACCTTATTTTTATCTCTGTCTATTGAACATTTATAAAGGACAAGAAAAAACTAAAGCTAGTAAAGAACAATGAAAAAATAGAGAACATGATAAGTGCCATATGAGTTGGAATTGGATAAGCATGCTTACACATATGTGAGAAAGGTGGAATGTTGGGGTATATTCTTACATGTATGAGAATTAGAATTGAAGATTATTCAAGGACAAGGAATATGGTGGAATATTAATGTTTCCATAACTTACCATGCTTACATATGCATGCAAAAATAGTGGAATGATTTAGAATGGTCATAGATGCATGAGAACTAAGTGGGTTGATGTGTAAGAAAAAAGTGTGATTAATTATCATGTTCTCAACGGTGGGGAATTGGGGTATCATAGACACATAGTAGGAGGAAATTAGTCCATATGTTAATAAATATATATGGATTTGAGGGCTAGGATTAAGATCCTAAAACAAATTATATAAAATTAAATAACAAAAAATATTAAAGGATGATTTAATTAGTACAGTTATTTATCTAAGAATGAATTAATAAATTAATTAAGTTGATTAACAGCGAAAAATAAACATTAAAGAAAATAGTTATTTGTTGATTTTAAATTAATTAATAAATATAATCCAACGTATATTTTGATTACAACACTGAAAATTCATACTTTTACTTGATTTCAAAAATGGATAAACACAATTAAAGATGCATTCAAATTTAAGTAGAGAATTTCATATATAATTAATAAATAGAGTGAAAGTTACATTAGTACCTTCATAGAGAATTTACATTGTTTGATCTTTTTTCTTCATTTAGTATTTTCAACGAGTTTCATTGAATGCTTTATATGATGTGCTCTAGAGGACTTTCTCTTTGAGGAATAAGATGGCTTCCAATGTAACATACCTCATAACAAGTTCATCCCCTTTTCCCAAATGGGTTTTATGGTTCCATGATCATAGCTCCCTATAGTTGTTCACGAGATCTTCTCCCATTTCTCTTCAATGAAGAATATGGAGACATATTTTCTCAAAGACTTACATCTCTATATATCAATTTCCCTTCAATCAACATACCTGTGAGTTTAGCAATTAGTTCTTAAAAAATGCAGATTTTGATCTTATAGACAGACAATATTTTATTTTTTCACCATTGAGTTGTAACCATGTAATTTCTCTAGGAATGGAGTAATACCTCCCATATAAAGATTCTCCCATATCATGATATCACTTTTTTTTATATCTTGCAAAAAGTGGGCTCGACCTTGTCTTTGTCTCTATCTATTGAACATTTATAAAGGACAAGAGAACACTACAGCTAGTAAAGAATAATGAAAAAAGGAGAAAATTATGAGAAAGCGTATGGTGAAAAGACTGGCTTTAATGACGACCGAATAAATCTTCCACTAGGAGTTCTTGGCTTTACATCACATAATGGTCCCCAGCCAAGTTTAGCTTCAAGACATGGGAAACAAAAAACCCATCATAAGCCTTAAGCATTTCAAGGTTATCAAATCTAAGATTACTTATAGTCTAGCTAGTTTTTGGCATTCCCTTAACACAATTCACTATATTTGGAGAGTTGCTTTCCTCCCAATTTTTTTTATAACACTTTGAAATAGAGATTTTGGTGCCAACGTAGGTTGCACTCACTGCAACATAGTGGTTTGTCTGGGTTCCCAAAGGTATATCATAAAAATGTTAATATAAGGTTAGAATTTGGATTATCAAATAGAAATTGTGGCCCCTCATTAAATATATTTTTCAAGTAGAAAATTGATTAACAAATTGAAATGTTGAAGCAATAATTAATATTGAACCGATGTAGAAGATGAATAACATTGCAACATGTGTCATAACTTGAAGTAAGGATTTGATCAAGGTGTGCAATTAAAGGAGAACATGATAAGTGGCATGTGAGTTGGAATTGGATAAGCATGCTTACACATATGCGTGAAAGGTGGAATATTAATGTTTCCATAACTTAGCATGCTTACATATGCATGAGAAAAAATAGTTGAATGATTTAGAATAGCCATAAATGCATGAGAACTAAGTGGGTTGATGTGTGAGCAATAAGTGTGATAAGTTATCATGTTCTCAATGGTAAGCAATTAGGGAGATCATAGACACATTGTAGGAGGAGAATAATCCATATGTTAATCAATATAGTTGGATTTGAGGGGTAGGATTAAGAGCATAAAAAAAAGAATTATATAAAATTAAATAATAAAAAAATATTAAAAGATGATTTAATTAGTATAATTATTTATCTAAGAATGAATTAATAAATTGATTAAGTTGATTGATAGGGAAAAATAAACATTAAAGAAAATAGTTATTTGTTGATTTTAAATTAATTAATAAATATAATCCAACGTATGTTTTGATTACAATACTGAAAAGTCATACTTTTACATGATTTTAAATAATGGATAAATACAATTAAAGATGCATTTTAATTTAAGTAGAGAAATTCATATAAAATTAATAAATAGAGTGAAAGGTACCTTAGTACCTTCGTAGAGAACTCACATTTGTTCATCTTTTTTCTTCAGTTAGTATTTTCAACGAGTTTCGTTGAATGCTTTATATGACGTGCTCTAGAGGAAGTTCTCTTTGAATTCAAGATTTTTAGTTTTTTCAATGACGTTCCCTTTCAATTAAAGATTTTGTTGTTTTTAATGAAGTTGGTCAAAAGCTCCATGACGTTCTCTTCAAATTGAAGATTTGTCATGGTTCACGATATTGAACACCGATTTCAAAGAATTGAAATGGGACGCCATATCTTTCATAATGCAGTCCCGGAATCTCTTGGTTTTGTCACTACCTCGTGTAGAGGTCCGAAGAAATGCATTATTCAAGAACTTCCCTGTTTTAGTGGAGAGGCCGGAAGAAATATAAGAAATGCACTATTCAATATAGTACAAGAGGAAGCGACAAAACCAAGAGATTCCGCGGCTACATTAGGAAAGAAATCGGTGTTCAATATCGTGAACCCTTACAAATCTTCCTTTGAACAGAACTTCATGGAAGCATTTGACCAGCTTCATTCAAAATACCAAAAATCTTAAATTTAAAGAGAACGTCATTCGAAATTAAAAAAAATCCTCAATTCAAAGAGAACGTCATACAGAGCACATCATATGGAGCGTTAGGAAAAAATATTAAAATGATTTGTTTAAAGGCCATGGCTCTTCAGCGTGTATAAGAACAATTCAGCTCACTCCTTCAATCAGCGATAACTTCCGCACTTCACCATATTCCCCCGCTCCTATCGAGATGGAAGCTTTTAATTTTCTAGGATGCAAATTTCATAAATTGGCGGATTTTATTGGTATGCAGTCTTTCTCTGCCTTGATTCTTTCTATTACCCTCTCGGCTGTTCTGGGAATTCTTCTTCTCTCCTTAAATCGTTGGAAGCGCCAATCATCCCTTAAAATTCCCCCAGGAAAATTAGGGTTCCCTGTGATTGGTGAGACCATACAATTCCTTCACGCGCTTCGATCAGGCACGCCACAACTGTTTTTCGATGAGAGGGTTAAGAAATTCGGTGATGTTTTCAAGACATCCTTAATTGGGCATCCTACTGTAGTTGTGTTCGGCCCCGCTGGAAACCGTTTGGTTCTGTCCAACGAGGACAAGCTGGTGGAATTTTCATGGCCCAAGTCTTTCATGAAATTGGTGGGAGAGGAATCCATGGGAAGCAAAAGGGGAGAGGAGCATCTCCGCTTGCGTGCCGCACTTGCTCGCTTTCTGGGTCCTCAGGCAATGAAGAATTATATCTCTAAAATGAGTTTCGAAGTCCAACGTCATATTAAAGAGAGATGGGAAGGAAAATCCCAAGTGAAGATGGTTCCTCTAGTGAAGGAGCTCATCTTTTCAATTGCAGCCAGCTTGTTCTTCGATATTAGCGATGATTCCCAAAGAAAGGAAATCCGTGATCTTCTTGAAACCTTACTTGCTGGATCTTTGTCTCTTCCACTCGACTTTCCAGGAACTCGTTACCGCAGAGCGCTGCAGGCACACTACACCATGGACAAAATTCTCTATTCTTTAGTAGAGAAGAAAAGAATCAATTTACGTTCCAGCACTGAGACTACCCATCAAGATTTACTCTCTGTGTTGATCACCTTCAAAGACGAAAGAGGGAAATCACTCACGGACGAGGAGATCCTCAGTAATTTTAATGGTTTGCTTCAAGCTTCGTATGACACCACTGTTTCGGCGCTCAGCGTGCTATTTAATTTTTTATCTTCCAATCCCCATTGTTATGAGGAAGTCGCCCAAGGTACGTGCAGTTCATGCTTTTAAATTTTCACATTTTAAATTTAATAGCATTTGACACTAATACTCGACAAGTGTATATCAGAACAAATGGCAATAATATCAAATAAAAAAGATGGTGAAGAAATCAGCTGGAATGATCTGAAGGACATGAAACATACATGGCAAGCTGTTCAGGAAACCCTGCGCATGAATCCTCCACTTTTTGGAACATTTCGGGAGGCCATCACAGATATCGATTACAAGGGTTATACAATCCCAAAAGGATGGAAAGTAAGTTGCTGATCGAAATTCAGTCATAATAACATTTTTTCTTCGTTGCAATCACTAGTCCTAAATCCACCTTAATGACTTCTGGGTGTATGTTTGTTATGGCCAGATCTTATGGACGGTTTATAGCACCCATAGGAAGGAAGAGTATTTCAGCGAGCCAGAGAAATTCATGCCTTCAAGGTTCGAAGAGGATAGCAAGAATGTGGCTCCTTACACATTCTTACCGTTCGGTGCAGGGCAGCGAGCTTGCCCAGGATGGGAATTTTCAAAGATGGAGATATTACTGTTCGTTTATCACTTTGTTAAATCGTTCAGTGGCTTCAGCGCCGTTGACCCAGCTGAAAAGATAACGACAGATCCACTCTTTGCTCTCCCAGCTAATGGTTTTGACATAAAACTTTTCCCGCGACCCTAAAACTAGTTGGAGGGAAACTCTTTGCATTAGCAAGTGATTGAAGGTCTGAAAACTAACTTGATGATAGAATAAATATTGTCTTTCAGAAGTAGTTAAGAGTATCAGATCTTGAGTTTTTTAAATGTTCTCTCTCTTCTGTCTACCTTAATACATATACCTAGCATATTGTAGTATTGAAAGTTTGAACTTTAGATGTGGCTAGATGACAGATTTATATTCCAATTGATACGATCATTTTACATATCTTTACATCCTTGCATCTGACCCATTTCAGGTTCATAAATTAGTTTTTAATTTGTGTACAATTATCTCGTTTTCTTTGCGTATATATATATATATAAAAGTTATGTACTATTTTTATTTAGATTTTAAATCTAAGATTTGTGGTTATATAGTTAAAGTATTCATGATCAATGTACTCATTGTACAATTTTTTGGGTTTTTACTTTCTAATATAATTAATATAAGATATTTATAAGTCATGTGCAAGGAAAAATTATTTCAAAAGAAATAACATTTGCAATAAAAATTACTTAATATCACAAAAAGAAATAACAATCAGGATAATTCTAAAAAGAAATCAAATTAGCATGAAATGCAACAAAGAATAAGGGAAGAAGCATCTTGGCTTGTGTGTTGCAATTGTTTGCTTTCTAGGTCCTCTCGCATTAAAGACCAAGGGAAGAAGCATCTTGGCTTGTGTGTTACAATTGCTTGCTTTCTAGGTCCTCTAACATTAAAGACTCATATCTAAAAGGGATTTTAAAATCCAATGGCATATCACATAGAGATGAAACAAGAAATCCCAAGTGAAGATACTTCTTGTGGTGAATGAGCCCATCTTTTTTGTTGTAGCAAGCTTATTCTTCAATGTTCTAATGGCTTCAAAAGAACGCAAATCCATCATCTTCTTGACACTCTAATTGTTTAAATCAAGGAATGAGATAGAACATGGGCATTTCATTAAATTAGCATGCTTGCACATGCCTGGGAAAATAGTGGGAAAATGTAGATTAGTCATAGATACCAACAACTAAATGAATTGATGTGTGAGCAAAAAAATAGATAAATTATCATGTTTATATATATGAGAAAATAAAAGAGATCACAAAAAATAATTCTATCAAATTAAATAAAAATAAAAATAAATATTAAAAAATAATTTAATTAACATGATAATTTAATTAAGAATAAATGCGAGAATGAAGTAATAAATTGATTAAATTGATTGTTAAAGAAATGATAAACATTTGAAAGAGATATACCTAAAATAACACAATGTCATCACTCATTAAAAAGGAGAGAAAGATGTATACAATTTGAAGAAGAATTCCTTCATTAAAAGATGAAAAAAATGTATACCAAAATTATGGCACAAAAGTCCCCTCTAAAAAACACAATGTCATCACTCATTATAAAGGAAAGAAAAATGCATACAATTTGAAGAAGAAGTCCTCCATTCAAAGATGAAAAAGATATATATATAAATTAAGGCACAAAAGTCCTCCCTTCTTAAAAATGGGAAAGAAAAAATCTTCTCACATAATGAAGTGAAAAAAGACAAATGTCAATAGGCCCTTGGTCTACTGGTGAAATTTAATAGGCCCTAACTTATTTGATACGACAAAGAAAAGTTGGAAAGACACATACGACAAAGCAAAGTCGCATTAAATGTATCGAGAAAGAGTCCAATATTGAATAAATGAGTGCGATATTACTGTCCGTCCATCATTTTGTTTAATCTTCAGTGGCTTCACCGCCATTGAATTGCTGACAAATGAAAGATAGATCCAAAATCTTAATTTAAGTGTTCTTTCTATTTTGTTTACCTTGAGTTATTTGCCTGCCATATTCCTGTGTTGAAAGGTCCAACCACGGAAGTTGTTGGTCGACAGATTTATACTAGAATTGACCGTATGAACTTGCATATCGTTCTGTTTATGCATTTGAATAACGTCAGTCATATCTTATATGTAAAATTTGTTTACTACTAGCGCTTGCAGCAGATGAGGTGCAAGGATGTAGAGGATAGTGATATATACCTAGACATGTTTCATTTATGATTAAAAACATCACGCCATCATTTTTACTTCCCATCTTTACACATATTTTAACTGCACATTCACCTTTGTGTTATTTTCCTGAGAATATCCCACTATCTTCTTGAAATGATCTCATTGTAGTGATATCTCCCATAGCACCTTTTCACACATGTCAAAATTTTTACCTTTCACACAAATGAGTATTTATTATGACCCTTTCACTTCTCTACGAGATGTTTTCACCCTGATGAAAATAAAATACCTGGCAGTTCACCTTGGTCAAAGAATACTTCCACCTGTCGTTTCTCCTTTCTTTAGCTGGCATGTACCACCACGTAACATGCTATTTGACATATTTTCCCTCATTCACTGATGCTCTTTATTTATTAAAATCTTGTCTGAATTTTGCTCACATTTCTAAATCAGTTATTCTTCCCCTTTCATATTTCCAATAAGTAACGTTGCAGATGCATTCTGCCCCATCCACTAATATACTGTGTCTCATCGGTTTTCTGCAGCCTATAGCTGTGTACACACTAAGAACACAACCAAAGCCTTGTCTAGTTACAATGCAATACAAAACACATCATTAGCTCAAAGGAGAAATGTGACATTCATTTTCTCAGACTTGGACATTGTTGGCATTTGTTTACTATGCTTTGATGCAGCTTACAAACTGCTTTGCGGCTCCACAAATAGCCTTTCTGGCAGTACACCTAACAATAGCATTAACTTGAAAATATCTCAGGTTGTTTCAAATGATTCACTCGCTGAGACCACATTTCTTAAGGCTCTTAGCAATGATTCGCACCTCTTGCCGCTATTTATTTCATTCTTTTGAGACAACCACCCTTTGTATTTTGAAGAAAACATTCGTTCAAAATAGCATTTGCGTGCAATCAAGAGCCCAAGTGAGATAGTATACTTTCCGTTTCTGAAAATGTACGTTCGCTTCACCAACATAATAGAAGAATGCCAACAATATTGAAAGGAATTGAATAGCGAAGAATAAAACAGCAGATAAAAAGAATCAACAAACACACAACACAGAGATTTTATCCTGGTTCACCAAAAGTGGCTACATCCAAACTGTAGAGTATTGTATTAATGTTAAAGATCAAGTTACAAATGAGAAGCTACAACAATTATAAAGACTCCAGGGATAATACAATGAAGAGTCTTTGGAATTGAAGAGTCACAGTAAGAGACAAAAGACTGTTGGCCTTCAACTCTCAACAAACTCCCACCTGAAGGACAACTAAATGCTGCAACTAAACACCCAATACCCTGCTGAAGTGCTGATTTATCTTTTCTTTACAAGCCCAAGAGAAGTCCTTGCACTTTCGAACTTCTCTTTGGCGACAACCTTTGTGAATATGTCTGCCGGATTGATCTTGGTATCAATTTTGACAACTTTCAACTTTCCTTCTTCAACTGCATGACGAACAAAGTGAGCATGTGCGTCAATGTGCTTAGAGCGACGCTGAGATGAATGATTATGAGCCATGAAGATAGCGCTACGGCTGTCAGAAAATAGATTAATTCATTTTGATGAACATTCAAGTCACCGAGCAATCAATGTAGCCAAATCATTTCCCTTGCCCCTTCGGAAAGAGCCAAGTATTCAGCCTCTGCTGAAGAAAGAGCAATACAATGCTGCAACCTTGAAGCCCAACTGATAGCAGCTCCAGCAAACGTGAAGGTAT
>MU225916.1:743997-788265 GCA_018584345.1 Thuja plicata
TAGTAATATCTCTCTATAAATTAAATAACTTGTATGGAATAACTATACTAACATTAACATCTATCCAATTATTTATCTTGTTAATTACATAATCATTCTTTTTCTTATTAATTATCTACATTAACATATATCCAATTATTTATCTTGTTAATTATATAAACATTTATCTAATTATGTACATACTTATTCTTTATCTTATTAATTATCTAATTATTTATCTTTATTTGTCTAATTATTGAATTGTCTATCCATCTAATTTAATTAAAGTGTATAACTATTTTAAAAGTAAATCTAAGCATAGAAATAACGAATATAATATTTTATTCACTTAAAATGTAAAAACTTCTACTTTGGTCAATTTTTCTTTTTACCATGATTACTTCTATGTTATCTATAAGATTTTTCTAATTTTTTCACATAAATATTAATTTTCCATATATTCCTAATTTTAAACCTATTCATTCTAAAATACCTTATAATTATCTCAAACATTTAATATTAAAGATTTAATATTATGCAAGGTACTCAAATCAGATAGCTGATGTGATATGGCATTCTAAAATACCTTTTAACTTTCTCATTTATTCAGCTATAAACCCAATTTGATAAAATAAAAGAGGCTAAAAAAAATAAAAAATTCAGTTATATATATAAAACCATGAACAACTATATTTGCATTAGATGAGATTAATTTTATTGTTTTGCATTAAAAGAAGTAACAACCTTTAAACCATCTTGTGCATTAAAAGAAGTAACAACCTTTAAACCATCTTTAAACCATTTTGTGCAATATAGATATTACTTTAAAAGAAGTAACAACCATAACTATGAGCTGCAAAGCAAAAAATTTGCCTAAGATTTAGGGAAACCTATAGATTGAAAATGTTTAATTAAAAACATTTTATTTAACTACCTTAATTAAAATAAAATAACTTACTTTCAAAATTTCAACTAATACTCATATCTATCTTTTATGTCGAAAAGTTGAAATTTCTAATTCTACCACCTCTGTGAGCAGCTTTCATTGCATATAAAGTTTTCTGTTTCCATAAAAATCATTTGAAGCTGTTGTTTCTAAATGCGTTGGTTGTTTCTAAATGCCTTGGTTGTTTCTAAATGCTACTTTAAATGAAACTATAGGGCCAAGACAAATACTTATGTTGTTTTACCTCTTCAAATTTCAGTCAATATAATTTTGCTCTCCATTTTGTCACTGTGTTTTACAATATTTTGGTCACTGTGGTTTACAATATTTTTGTCACTGTGGTTTACAATATGTTGCAGATTAAAGGTATTCTCCATGACAATTCTATTTTATGCATTGAAGATCTGACAAACTCTCTTTGCGTTCTTAACAGTGATTACTCTATGTGAGCGTAGCTGGCTCGTTGACTTTTGCAAATCAATGACTATTTAATATCCAAATCAATGGATATTTAATATCCATTTGTTTTATATTTTATATTTTCATTATTAGGTTGAAGCTTCCAAAAAATGGGATGAACTTAATAAGAATGTCCTCTATTGCTTCATCTAAAAATCGCAGGCCTTAATTTTACTATTTTTTTTAAATTTATTTCAAATACGTATTTAAGTTAAAATTCAATGGAAATATGTTATTAATTTTGTAAGAAATGATGTTGGTATAGGAAAATGGGGTTTCAAATTATTTCAGCTGCTTCATTCACTACCTATACAGGATGATCGAAAATATCGCATAAGCTAAAAATATATTTTAATTAGAATTTAGTGTAAATATTAAGAAATGAATTGATTTCAGCGTTATTATAGTTGTTAATTTACTGTTTTCTTGTTAATCTATTGTTTCCAAACAAATATTTAAGTTGAGATTTAATGTAAATATATTATAAGAATTTGTTTGAAAAGATGTTTGTCGATATGTAAAAAATGACGAGTCTTTGAATAACTTGTACATGTAAGAGCATCTTGTACATGTTTCAGATCTACATGCAACACATTTCATATGAGATTTTCACAGTTCACAGTTGTGATTGCTTTCGTGTCTTGGTTGGCCTCTAGATCTACATGCAATACAATATTTCACGAGTCACTTCTTTAGATTCCTATATTTTGATTATTGCGTCCCATCCAACTTTTCATCACTTTCGTTGCCCATATTTATTAATTAAAATCAGAAACATTCAGACAGTGGTCAAAGAAATGTTGAAAGAAAATTGCATATTAAGCTAGACCCGTGCTTCCCATTATTACCAGACTAGCATTATTAACTGCTATGATTAAATCTAAATACAAATGCAGATCTAAATATTAAACTAAATAAATATACAATAATCAAACCTTATAAATTATATGCTAAAATTTAATTTGCATTGGTACAATCAGATTGTAGGTCAGAGTTCTTACCTGGAAATAAAATGGTGTAGAAAGACAAACAAAAACTCTTCGACCTACATTTAAATAGAGAGGTTACGATATTTTTTTATCTCAGAATTAGATTTAAATAAAACATTCATTTCTAAGATGAAATTTATCTTACAGAGTATAATATTCTTCCAATCTGTATATGTGGCTCTACTCCAATCTAATTTGAAAAAAAAAACCTCTACTAAAAAAATAGTACAGTGCATCTGAATTGAAATTCCTCTCTCTGGTATTATAAGGCCTTTCTATATATCAGCTACATTTGAATCTTTTTTTATTTTCATTTGAATCATTTCATGCTTATCATTTAATGAATACTGCAAAATAGAGTGTGAATAATTATTAAAAAGCGTTTTAAACTTTCTTTTTCAAATTGTAGTCCTCTTCGTATTGTATGGGAAAATGCCAAATCAGAAATTTGAAAAGCCCCACCGTCCTTTTGTTTTTCACGGCTTGCTTGCGGGAATCCATTATTGTTTTTCATGACTTGTGTGAATCCAACGGTAACCTTTAAATTCGCAATTGGGGAGAGTTAACCAAAGGATTCCCTCGTGGCTTTCAACTGGTTAGAACCTGTGCAACGGTTTATTTATTAGCGCTGAGCCACATGTAGATTTTTGCATGTTGATTGGACAGATGAAACGTGCACTTTTTTAGTGTAGAGATGCTTTGAATTTTTAACGTGTAGCCCTTTTCTCGATAATCTTTATGAAACAGAAATTGAAGACGCGGGCGTGACATTTTAGCTCCGTTTTAAACAGCGGTCATTATTATTTTATTTTAAGTCTATTTTTTTGGGCTTTTTAAATGTGTTGGTGGCAGCACGTCAGACATTTATTTTTGGGATTCTGAGCTGGCAATGGAATTCAAATAGTTTCTTTTTTCTTACACCGTTACTTTTGATGACCTCCTATAGGGAGGGGTGTGATGCCATTGTAGGTTACGCCTCTCGGCGTAATGAAAACACCGAATTTGAAAATAGCAAAGTAATACAATCGGTATATTTTTTAGTGAATACTAATATAAGAGATTGTGGTGACCATGACAATGTATTATATGAAGTGATACAACCACAATAAACAATAAAACATAAAAGATAATAGGGAAATGTAATAAAAGTATACAATAAAACACACACATTCACATCTAATGAAATTTTAAAGCAAAGGGTTCATGTGATGATAGTAAATAGGATATCCTAAGGGATATAGTTTGGGTTGAGAAGCTCCTATGGGAGATTTCTATGGATGGGAAAGTGGTGGAAAGTGCTTTTGGTGTTAAAGAAGGAGAAAGTAAGAAAGTATAGTAAATGCATATGAATGAATATAATGTGATACTAAAAAAAAATAGAAGCTTCATGCTCTTATGGGGTTGTACATGTGACCTATTTAATAAGAATTTATAGTAATGTGTGGCCTAATTTAAGCATAAAATGAAGGATTAACATGTACGTAAGGGTAAGAATAGGAAAGGAGATCAAGCATTTGTAGAGGATAAATTTAATAAATGATGGTGGAACACATCAATGTTGTACATGTGGAGGGAGAAAAGTGCATGAAATGGGACATATAGATCACTAGGATAAAAGGAGATAATGCTACACTTGAGTGAATGATATAAGGTTAATTTGATCAAAGGGTTGGTACATTTGTCAAAAAGGCTTCAAGATGGATACAATTATATGATGTATCCTCATCGACAAGGGTAGTTAGATCTACAAATGATGTGTGCTTATTTTTTTTTTAGCATCATAATTTCTTAGACTTCTTCAAAAAGAAGTTTTAAATTTTGAATAATTTTATTTCTCTTTTGTATTTTTTTTCATTTTTTTTTTCCCAAAATTTCTACTTTTTGAGATTATTTATTTTTGAATACTACAACCTAGAGATAGAATGCATTATATAATTTTATCAAACAATCACAAGAGCCAAGAATCATTTGCAAGTAAAACAAAAACCACACAAATGATATGAAGTAAAGAGAATACATGCTCTACAAAAACCCAGGAATTCTATACCAATTGCACACTTCATCAATTTGAATATAATTAAAATGAACGAATGAATTTCTTTATAGAAAGTAAGAGATGCCTTAGTCCTAAATTTAGAATAAATAATGTAGTGCAAATTTGGCGGTAAATTAAGCTCTACTATAGCTAAACTAAAGTTGAAATACATGATGGAGGAGCATCTTGGCTTCTTGGAAATCTTGCATCAACCAATTTTTTTTTTTTTTTATCCTATTTTCGATTTGATTAGTCTCTAAGTTACTTTCTGTGATTGTTCTATGTATACTCTTTGCTGCTGTGATCCTTACCACATGTTCCTGGCATCGTGTTGGACCTTTTCCTAGGTTAATGCATCATTTGGTTATTTTGCGCATGAGATCTTGCATATTATTGGAAGGAGTATCTTGTTCTTCATGTTTTTTTAATCCAATTTTGTATTTTCTGATCTCGTGAGTGATTCCCCATTTGGCGAATCTTAACAGCTCATTTCTCGATGATATTACATTTATGGCCGACCTACTTGAGGGATCGCAATCCATGTCCCACTCATGGCAAGGAGATTCTTATGATCTGGGTCCCGACCTATATGTTGTAATACATTTTATTTCATTAGGAAATGTAATCTTTCTTGGCCAACTTGATGTTTGCGAAGGTTGTAAATACTCTTTTAATTTTTTTCTTGAGATAGACAAAACATGAGAGAGAATGGAATTGAACCTTTGCACTTTTAGGGATCTTATCTATAGATTTGATGAAAGAAAGTACCTATGGAAGGTTCAAGTAGTTGTCATTGTATTAAGATTGTATAAAAAGATAACCTATTGAAGGTTCCAATCAAGCTTGTATGCCTGAAAAGTATTACTTTTTGTAGTAGTCTTTGTTACTAAAATTCTCCAACATGGAGGCAATTTTACTAGGAAATATAGTATGTAAGCATGTGGATAAAATGGAATCATATAATATTTTGAGCCCAACATGCCTTTGATAGATGTAATGCAGTTATTAAGGAAGATTACATGGTATCCTTAGTGTTTATTAAAGAAGTATGGATGAGAGGAACAAAGATAGACTGATGAAAATGCGTGGTGGGCACACAGAGGAAAGAAAAGTGTAATAAGAATTATCCCACATTAATGGTGTAGGAAACTTATAAGTCACTTTTATAGCCCAAAGTCCCAGTAATACGTAGCCAAAGGAAATCAACTTTTGGCAAATGAACTACACGCGAAGCAGTTACATGGTGAAACAACTGGCATTCAGAGAAGATATTTTGTGGGCCTGAGCAAAGAGAAGGAGTATAGGTGGCGGTCATTCATGATCCTATGGTATGAAAAGCTAAAGAAAGAGAAAGATCATAGGATTATGAAAGAGAACCATGTGGATATGTGAGGCCAACCAAGAGGAATGGCATGAATCCAAGAGAAATGGGCCTACATGGAGAAGTGGCATCGTCTTGTGATCCCGCAATCTGACAGAGTGAAGAGAGAAATATAGTGAGATAACAAGGTAATGACATGTGTCCATGAAGCAAAAAAGAGAAAAGAACTTCAAAGAATAGAGTATCATAAATGGAAGGCCAGAAGAGTGATTTTTGGAAACCAATCAGTTGGTACCACGTAGCCAGGCCAAGTCAGATGGATATGAAATGTGTCAACTCTTTTCTATCCTTTAATCCCAGTGACTAGGACATAAAAATAATATGGGATAGTGAGATACTGATATGCAGTGGCTTATTCTTGCGTCATAGATGGCTAATAAAACTAAGAGATAAATCAATTGATACCACTTGGCCTAAAAGAGAAGAGAAATAGAGAGTGGGCCACATGTGGCAGAAGTAATTCATCCCTTGGTCTAACACATAGTTAGATGACAAGGATCATGGGATAACGAGGGAATGACACATGTCCTAGAAGATAAGAAGAAAAAAGAGTAGGGCCAGCTAGACAATTGTCAAAAATTTGTGATCCCGCAGTCTGTCAGAGTGAAAAGAGAGAAACATAGTGGGATAACGAAAGAGCCCTACATAGCAAGGTGGGCCTAGATGCTAAAAAAGGAAGATAGACCAAAGGTGATAAGATGAACCAATATGAGAGCGACATGTTGCAGTCAAGTGGCTTAGAAAGTGCTCAAAGGGATATTCAAGAGAAGATAGATCTAATAGTTTTCGTAATCCCACCGAGGAAGTTGCATGAAAGATAAAACTAATGTAGGAGCATCCTGGGTGAAAGAGAAATCTTGCATCACCCAAAAATATTTTCTAGTTTCTTTTCAATAAGGGTTATTTTCTACAGAGCTGCTATTTCTTGAAAGCTACTATTTTCAGTAAGTTTTTCATTTGAGCTCAAAATGTTCTATTTTCGTCCCTCAAAGTTCACTTTGATTCTATCAGCCTGCCAGTAAAGTTTCATTGCCAGATAAAGTCTAGTTTTGTAAATGTTGAATATTTTCAGTATCGGTAGTGGGGTACATTAAATTCAAACTCATTTTTGAAGGATTTAGAGGCTCTGAATGTGGTCAAAACCTTGGATGAAAGTATCTAGCCTGATTCAAGTATTTTAGAAAACTTAGTGGAATTTTCGAAATGAGGTTATGGTGGTCCATCAGGACAACATGTGATGAGTTATGGTCTTCGAAAGTTGCGCTACCTAAATTTGAAAAAGTTAAAGTTTGTTCCAAATTTGTTTTTGGATTCTGAAGTTATTTGGGCCTATTCTAATGAAATAAAAATTAATAATAATATCTTAGGAATGGTCGACCTCAAACTTTAGGGTTTGATTTGTAGAATCTTCTTGTGCATTTAAAATTGCCTATATATTGATGTGAGGCCTCACCCCGACCCATCATAGCTTTACTACTCGATCACACTTTGATACTTTATATTTTGATACATTGATACACTTTTTGATTATCTTGACAGAGACTTGAGATATTATGTTATGATGATGATTATATTGTGTGGATTACATTTTGATATTGATTAGACCTAGAATAGGTGGTTGATTTTGATTATATATGTTTAGATAAGTGAATTGATGAGAAGATCGAATCATGATTAGACTTGATTATTTCATGGATGTTATGTCATGATGATTATGGAATTATTATGTTTTAAATATTTCTATATGAAAATTGCAGTTAGAAATTTAATTCTACGTATTGATTAATGTTGCTAATTATAAATTGAAAATGTATATTGCATATGATTTTATCATCTTGGACTACTGATGCTCGAGTTTAGTGTGCAGGAATGAGAACCATAGAATTATTCAGAGAATCAGGGCTAAACACATGTGAATTGAGTAAGCCAAGGTTTAATCCAATAAGGGGTTGAAACCTTGTTGTAATGTGATCTTTGTTGTAAATGTAATCTGAATATGTGTTAATAGATTAAAATTCATGTTGTTGTTTCGACATGTCATTGTGAATGTGATGTGTATTTTATTTTGGTGTCACTTGACACTTGTGTTGTCCATGTGGATGGTGATGTATGTCAAATTAGGTCTTGGAATAGAATCACCAAACCTTATAGGATGTTATATTAATCCCACTTGCATATAGATGTCTTGTAGGAATCACATCAAGTTGGAACTCGGATTTGAACTTTAGGGGTACTTTGGAAGGGTCAAAAGTGACCCTAGAGTGTATTTTTTGGCCAAATTAGTTAACCCTAAGCGGTACCTTGGGTTAGGGCTAATTTTTACCTATGGGGCAAACCTAGATCACCATTATGGCTCTCCAAAATGCCTATCTTTCAAAAGTAGTGAAAATGAAGATGACCACATGCATTTAACTTGTCCCACACTCCTTACTAAACTCACAATTAAGAGGGGAGACAAGAGGTAAGGAAGAAAGGACTAGAGGGAATGTCTCATTAATTGCTAAGTCTTGAGTACACTTTTAGGGGTCCTTTTAGAGGGTTTGGAGAAACTTAGTGGGTGTTCACCCACTCTCCAATTTTGGAGACAACTAGAGTTGGAGGAAGAAAAGGAAAAAGGGGTAAGGGCTTCTTCTCAACCACATTCTTGCCATTTTTCTTGGACCAAGGTTGGTGGATTCTTTCCATGGAGGAATGCTCTTGCATTTAAGCTTTGCATGTTATTGTTTAAATGAATATGTAAATCTTGTATGGTGTTCTTATATGTAATCTTGTAAAGTGTTGTTGTATGTAGATGTTGATGTTATGTGTTGGGTTGGGGATGTATTTGAATTTTGTTTCATCTCTTACTCTTTTGTATTTGGGAGTATTATTCATGGGAGTTTAAGGCATTACTAACCCTTTGGGAAGGGAAGAAGTGGCCTTGAGTGAAAGGGTTAGTTGGGCTCTATATTATAGTAAGAGTCTCTTCTCTTGGAGATGAGGGATAATTTCATGGAGTATGGGCTGCATGAAGCCATGTGGTAAATATTATTTTGGTATAGAAATGACCAAATATGTATATGGAAGGAATGTCCATTTATCCTTGGAAAGGCATGGAAGAAAACTCTTGATGAGAAATTTAAAAATGTAATGGCATTCTCCTCCTTGGAAAAGCCCACCTTCACCCTACTTCAATGGGTTTGGACAACCCATTTGTGAAACCTTGGTTGGGAGTAAATTATTGTGTTATGCATATATGTTAGTTGTAAAAATTGGAATGTGATACCTTGTTTAGTCTTGCTTTTCCAAGCTCGGGGGTGGTCTCTTTGAGGCTTTGGTTGAGAGGTGAGCTCCCATGGTTCCCTTCATATTTTTTTGCAGATTTTTGAAATCAAGTTGGATGTGGAAAAGTTTGGGAGGAGTCTTCATTTTGATATTGTTGTGAAAGAGAAACTTTAAGGTTGCATGTTTACTCCTTGTGTTGAGGGTCATTGTTTTTAAGTGTTACAAAGTCTATTGTGTAAGATTGTTGAGCAAAATGCGAAAAGCTCTCATTTCTTTTGTAATGATATTCATAGCATGTAAACTTTGTGAATGGTTAAATCTTGAAACCTCTATTGTATGTGACTTTAAATTTCCATGTCAAGAACACTACATGTTTCCTTTGAAATTCTAAAATTTTATCTCAATTAGATCAATATCTCATCTTCAAAATATCTGTATTTCCAATCCTTAAAAATAAGAGATTAGCTTACTAACTATAGTAGGTCAAAGAAATTAATATATTAATGAAAACAATCACCTAATATTAATAATCAAATTCTAGTTTCATAATGTATGGCAAACAAAAAAAATAATCAAATTCATGCATATATCTTAAAAAAAAAGAAAATCAATGATGTCAATGTGTAGAAACTACAACCAAATCTACCATGCCATTTTCTAAAATGTTTGGAAAATGTATGGGGATGGATTTAATTTCCTACCTTTACACAAAGAATATTCTCTAAAGATTCCCTCTCTAAAACCCCTTTATTACCCCCCTAAACACTCCTTTTAATTACCCTTTTTATGCTAATGAATAGTCTTTTGATTGGGAAGGCTTAATGTTATTCACCCATTTTTGTGGGCCCCACAATAACCTTTCCCCCTTACCTTTCCTTTCCCCATGTGAAATTTTGGGGCTGACATGATATTAATCACTTACCCAAAATTAAACCCCTTCCCATTCGTTGCATATTGAGTTGACATAAGGATTAGTGTACTTCCCTAGGACAAAGAGATTTATTATAGTTTAGCATAGGGGAGATTTTACATGTGACCCACCTCATCATTGGATATTTCACATGCTCCCATTTTCCCTTGGTTTTGATGCCACATACCCTTCTCACCATGTGCATTTACATGTTGACTTCACCTTGGGCTTCTCCACATTTGATGGGAGACTTTGCAGTGCCCCCCACCATCTTTGTTCCACTTGATTCCTTTTCTAAGGCTATTCTCCCTCCAAAACAATTTGCAGGTAATTAGAGGTTTTGGGATTTCACACCCCCCCACTTGGTAAGTGGGCCATGGGGAATGGGGATAGGATGTGATAGCTTGATAGGTTGATAAATAGGTAGGTAGGTTAGATTATAGCTAGTTATAGGTAATTAGTTGATAGTTAATAGATTTAATAACATAATTAGATTTAATCAAGTATTGAATAATTTATTTAAATAATATTCTACTTTATCCATCAGGTACATAATTAAAATGGATCATTATATTTAGATAGATTAAATTAGTTAAATAGATTTAATTCTTATTTATGTTATTTGAACTATGTAGCCTCATTTAATTGATATACTTTCTATTTAAATTGTGAAGTTTAAATACTAGATTTAAAACCTTAGTTTGTATGTGAAATATATAGAATCGCTAATATGCTATGGATTTAATTTCTTATTGTTTTATTAAAATCATTTAATTTCGTTTAGATATAGTTTATTTAATTGTGTAGTTAATTATTGATAAATAGATGTAGTTTTTTTTTTTTTTTAAATTTATAGATAGATGTTAATTTAATTTTATTACGACAAATTGAATTATGTTGCCCATGTGTTTCAAGAGGTTAGAGATCAATATAAATTTTTCATTTGAGGTTAATTTAATATTCTATTAAGAAATTAAAGGACTATAGTTGCATGGGAATTTGAAAGGGAAAATTTAATTATTTTTAGAAGGATAAGGATTAGATTAGTTTTTGATTATCAAATTTTAAACTAGTATTCAATGGTCGAAAGAGAATTGGGACTAGAATTAAATAAATAAGTTGTAACTAAGGTTAAGAAATAAAGTGATTACCAAGGCAATCTAATTCAATGTATGAATCTTAACAATAGAATATCATCATGATACTACACAGATTAAAACATGAAACCAGAGTTTAATCAATCTGACCCAGGTGTTCACGTAACCCGTATGACTAGTTGATGCTCTAATTCTACATTTGTATGTGGTGTGACCCTAATTCAACCTATGTATATACCTTGCAACTCGAAGAATAAGCTGACCATGATATCACATTACCTCAAATACATCCTTGTTAGTGGTATTCACTTGCATTTTTTAAAAAAAAAATTGTATGTGTGCTTTGCCCTAGTTTTGGGCATGACATTTTGGTATCAGAGCCGTGTTTCGACACTAGGAACCTAACCCATTACGTTTCAACTCATTCAAAACTTAAATAATTTTTTAAGATGCCTGCGGTCACCAGAAATAATCGACGAGGCAGAGGTCATAGAGCTCCCCATGTGGGGGCAGGACAAGAGGATCCACCACCTCCACCACCTCAGAACCCTAACCAGGATATTTTGGATGTTCTCCTGAATTTGATTGGGGTAATTCTACAGAGACTACCACCCATAGTTCAGCAGGAGATTCTAAAATGGAAGCACATATTTTAGAAAATGATAGAGCAGTTAGTAGAGAGAGGAGTAGGAGTCCTCCACCCAGGTCTGTTGAGGGTCATGATGATCAGGAAGGTGAGTCAGTTCATCAGGTTGTAATACCATGTGAGCATGTGATACGTGCCAGGGAAAGACCCCCTAGAGATGTTGGAGATGAGATCCGAGAGTTATTATGACTCTACCCACCCTTGTTTTTGGGATCCACTGATGCGTTAGTAGTAGAGGCCTAGTTACAAAGTTTACAATTATGTTTTAGATTGCGCCCTTATGGGAGTAATCTAAAGGCATGACTTGCATTCCATCTCCTACTAGAGAAGGCTTCCACTTGGTGGGAGCAGGAGGTGTCCATAGGTGGAGTGAGTATTGACACACTCATTTGAGAGTCTTTTGTGGCCCATTTTTGAGAAAGGTATCTTTCTGAGCATTTCAGATAGAGACAGATAGAGGAGTTCCATGATCTCTAGCAGAGAGGCCTCATAGTGGCCCAGTATGAGAGTCAATTTCTCAAGCTCCTTCCCTATGTTGATTACATGAAGGATGAGAAACTACGTATTCACCATTTCATTAAGGGACTTAATATGTCTCTTTAGAGCACAGTCTGCCTAGCATTCCCTACCACATTTAGAGGGGCAGTTGAGACGACACTTGTAGCCGAGGATATCTGTACTAGATAGGAGTCTCAGGATCAATCTCAACACCAAAACCCCTCTTCCCATTAGTCAAGACAATAGAGACCCCCCTTGGAAAGGGGAACAAAATCACTCAGCAGTATGCTTAAATGGTCAACAGTCTCAGCAACAAAGATCTCAGCAGGATTCTAGACAGAGGCATTCACAGGGTTATCAGGGCTCTAAGCCCAAACAGTGGGAATCTGAGGGTCCTAGATAGGATCAAAGGACACAGACCCCTTAGGCATAGCTAGCTAGGACTCAGTAGTCCTCTAGGGATGGATATAGTGGTTCTAGTAGGACCGGAGGGTCACACTAGCCTAGGACACAAGGAGTGGAGATTCAGACCTGAAGACCATGTTATACTTGCGGTGGTATGGGTCATTTAGCGAGAGAGTGCCCACAGGGTAAGTCAGCTAGCGGTCAGAGAGGGGCTACCTTAGAGCCTATAGTTGGAGATATGGGTAGATCGCATAGAGTTTTTGTAGCGGCAGATAACCGCCAGGCTGAGCACCAGGCCATGGTCATAGAGGCCACAAGTATGATTCAAGGTATCAGTGTTTCTATCTTATTTGATTCAAGAGCCATAGACTCCTTTATATCTCCCTATGTAGTGGAGCATTTTGGGTTGGTGGTAGTTAGACAGGATGTCAGTTGGGAGGTTAAGTTAGCTTTAGGAGCTAGGGTGTCTGTTAGTTTCTTAGTTCACAGTTGTTAGATTCAGATTGGAGACTTAATCACGATGACTGATCTCCACATTACCCCTCTACGTTCTTAGGATGTAGTCCTTGGCATGGATTGGCTATATGCCCACAATGCCAAGATGGATTATTGTCAGAAGAGGGTTGAGTGTGTTGATGATCATGGTACTTCTATGATGATATTTGGGGTACAATGACATGTATCCCTTCGCATGATTTTTTCTATACAGCTTAGGCAGTGCGTGCGGAAGGGATGTCAGTTATTTTCCATCACCATTAGTGATAGAGAGGATGATTCAGACAGGGAGCCTTTGCTTGAGGATTATCCTATTCTTCAGGAGTTTGCAGATGTATTTCCTACTGAGCTACCTGGTATGCCTCCACCTAGGATAGTTGATTTTCACATAGATCTTGTACCAAGAGCTGAGCCAGTATCTAGAGAACCATATAGGATGACCACACATGAGCTCAATGAGTTCAAGATTCAGTTAGAAGAGCTCTTAGAGAAAGGGCATATCCGACCTAGTGTATCACCTTGGGGTGCACCAGTAATTTTTGTGAAAAAGAAGGATGGATCACTTATATTGTGCATTGATGATCAACAATTGAATAAAGTAACAATTAAGAACCAATACCCACTTCCCAAGATCGATGATTTATTTGATAAGTTACAGGGTTCCCGAGTGTTCTCAAAGATAGATCTAAAGTCGGGGTAGGATAAGTTACAGATTGTGGAAAGTGATATCCATAAGACTGCTTTTTTTACATGAGGTATGGTCACTATGAGTTCATAGTAGTGTCATTTTGCCTCACAAATCTTCCAGCTATGTTCATAAGCCTCATGAACGGAGTATTTTGTACAGTTTTGGATAAATTTGTGGTAGTGTTCCTTGATGATATTCTGATATATTCTTGTAATGAGGAGGAGCATGAGGAACATCAGAGATAGGTTCTACAGTGTTTGAGAGAGAATCAGTTATATGGTAGCTTGTCAAAGTGTGCCTTTTTTAGACCTGAGGTGCATTATCTTGGTCATGTTATATCCAGTGATGGGATCTCTGCAGACCCATCGAATATTAGAGCCATTGTGGATTGGCCAGCACCCACCAGTGTCACTGAGGTCAAAAGTTTTATGGGCTTAGCAGGATATTATAGATGCTTCGTGGTAGGATTTTCTAGAGTAGCTCATCCCATCACCCCCCTTCAGAGAAAAAGAAAGAATTATGAATGGATAGAGAAGTGTGAGAGAGCTTTCCAGGAGCTCAAGGGAGCCCTCACTAATGTACAAATTTTAGCAGTGCCAGATCATTCAGTGGATTTTGTTGTATGTACTGATGCTTCATTGGATGGTTTAGGAGCAGTCCTTATGCAGGAGGGTCATCCTATAGCTTTCGAGTCTAGGAAGATAAAGACTCACAAGCTTAATTATCCCACTCATGACCTAGAACTTGCAGCGGTGGTTCATGTCTTAGTGAGATGGAAAAATTTCCTTCTAGGTCACCGATTTGAGCTTTATTCAGATCACTAGACCCTACAATATATCTTTACACAACCCAATCTTAATGCTAGGTAGAGGAGATGGATGGAGTTTTTGTGTGAGTATGATTTTGATTTTCATTACATCAAGGGGAAGGAGAATGTAGTTGCAGATGCCTTGAGTAGGAGGCGACATGAGCTCTCATCTATGACTTCTAGTATAGATTTGAGGGAGCGCATTTTGCATCACTTGCTAGAGGATGGATTATATGTGGAGGTTTATCAACTTATCCATTCTTAGAGACCCCTTAAGGGGAGATTTGCATAGTATTCTTTAGAGTCTGATGGACTTCTACATCATAGGGGATGCATCTATGTACCTTCTACGGATGACTTGTGAGATTTTATTGTGCTTTAGGCTCATAGAGCACCTTATGCAGCTCATCTGGGAGTTAAGAAGTTGCATGCCAATCTGAGACAGTTGTATCATTGGCTGGGCATGAGGTTGGAGATTGCCAGCATAGTTGCTAGATGTCTAGAGTGCCAGAGAGTGAAGGTAGAGCATAGTCATCTAGGTGGGCTCCTGCAGCCATGTGAGATTGCCGAGTGGAAGTGGGATACTATATCTATGGACTTCATTGTTGGTCTCCCTATGTCTTCTCACCACAATGATGCTATCTTGGTGATAGTCAACACGTTGACCAAGGTTGCCCACTTCTCACCCATGCGTACTACATTCACAGCACGAGACATAACTCAGGTATTTTTGTAGGATATTGTCAGACTTCATGGAATTCCCCATAAAATCATCTCTAATAGAGACTCCTTGTTCACATCAGCCTTTTGGAGAGTGTTACAGGCAGCATTGGGTACTAGACTAAATTTTAGTATAGAATACCACCCTCAGAGAGATGGGCAGACACAGAGGGTTAACCAGGTGTTAGAAGATATGTTACATATGTATGTGATGGACCATCAGGTCAAGTGGAAAGAATACCTACATCTGATCGAGTTTTCCTATAATAATGGGCTTTATTCTTCTATAGGTATGTTTCCATATCAGGCATTACATGGTAGACCTTGCAGGAACCCCTTGAGTTGGGACAGGATTGAGGATAGAGTATCTATTAGACCCTAGTTGGTCAAGGATATGGAGCAGCAGGTAGTCTTGATTAGACAACATCTTAGAGAGGCTTAGGACCAATAGAAGAAGTATGCAAATACAAAGCGGGTTGATCGTGAGTATATGGTTGGAGATAGGGTCTTCTTGAGAGTGCACCCACATAAGAGTCCAATCCATTTTGTAAAGGGTTCTAAGTTAGTGCCTCGCTTTGTTGGACCTTTTGAGATATTGGAGAGGATAGGACCAGTTTTTGACCATCTAGCCTTGCCACCCAGCCTGTCACGCATCCACGATGTGTTTCATGTATCTGTGCTACAGAAATATATTTATGATGAGTCTCACATTATAGATTGGGATGCCTTGCATCGGATGAACAGCTAGCATTGGAGCCCATTCATATTATAGCATGATGGACCCTTGCACTTTGAGGCCGAGAGCTAGACTAGGTTAGGGTCCAGTTTGATTGTTATGATGAGGTCACGGCTTCATGGGAGGATGCAGCGTAGATGAGATCTTAGTACCCATATCTTTTTTATGAACTCTAGGAGGAAGTTCATGCCTAGTGGGGGAGGATGTGAGGCCTCACCCCGACCCATCATAGCTTTACTACTCAATCACACTTTGATACACTTTTTGATTATCTTGATAGAGACTCGAGATATTATGTTATGATGATGATTATATTGTGTGGATTACATTTTGATATGGATGAGACCTAGAATAGGTGGTTGATTTTGATTATATATGTTTAGATAAATGAATTGATGAGAAGATCAAATCATGATTAGAATTGATTTTTTCATGTATGTTATGTCATGATGATTATGGAATTATTATGTTTTGAGCATTTTTGTATGAAAATTTGCAATTAGAAATTTAATTCTGCGTATTAATTAATGGTGCTAAATATAAATTGAAAATGTATATTGCATGTGATTTTATTATGTTGGACTACTGATGCTCGAGTTTAGTGTGTAGGAAAGAGAACCATGGAATTATTCAGAGAATCAGGGCTAAACACATGTGAATTGAGTAAGCCAAGGTTTAATCCAATAAGGGGTTGAAACCTCATTGTAAACATAATTTGAATGTGTGTTAATAGTTTAAAATTCATGTTGTTATTTGGGCATGTCATTGTGAATGTGATGTGTATTTTATTTTGGTGTCACTTGACACTTGTGTTGTCCATGTGGATGGTGACATGTCAAATTAGGGCTTAGAAAAGAATCACCAAACCTTATAGGATGTTATATTAATCACACTTGCATATAGATGTCTTGTAGGGATCACATCAAGTTAGAACTCAGATTTGAACTTTAGGGGTACTTTAGGAGGGTCAAAAGTGACCCTAGAATATATTTTTTGACCAAATTAGTTAACCCTAAGGGGGTACCTTCGGTTAGGGATATTTTTTACCTATGGGGCAAACCTAGATCACCATTATGGCTCTCCAAAATGTCTATCTTTCAAAAGTGGTGAAAATGAAGATGGCCACATGCATTTAACTTGTCCCACACTCCTTACTAAACTCACAATTAAGAGTGGACACAAGAGCTAAGGAAAAAAGGACTTGAGGACATGTCTCATTAATTGCTAAGTATTGAGTACACTTCTAGGATCTTTTTATATGGTTTGGAGAAACTTAGTGGGTGTTCACCCACTCTCCAATTTTGGAGACAACTAGAGTTGAAGGAAGAAAAAGAAAAAGGGATAAGGGCTTCTTCTCGACCACTTTTTTGCTATTTTTCTTTAAAAAAGGTTGGTGGATTCTTGCTATGGAGGAATACTTTTGCATTTAAGATTTGCATGTTATTTTTTAAATGAATATGTAAATCTTGTATGGTGTTCTTATATGTAATCTTGTAAAATGTTGTTGTATGTAGATGTTGATGTTATGTGTTGGGTTGGGGATGCATTTGAATTTCGTTTCATCTCTTGCTCTTTTGGATTTGGGAGTATTGTTCTTGAGAGTTTAAGGTATTACTCACCCTTTGGGAAGGGAAGAAGTGGCCTTGGGTGAAGGGGTTAGTTGGGATCTCCATTGTAGTGAGAGTCTCTTCTCTTGGAGAAGAGGGATAATTTCATAGAGTATGGGCTCCATGAAGCCATGTGGTAAATATTGTTTTGGTATAGAAATGACTAAATATGTATATGGAAGGAATGTAAATTTAGCCTTAGAAAGGCATGGAAGAAAAGTTTTGATGAGAAATTTGAAAATGTAATGGCATTTTTCTCCTTGGAAAAGCCCACCTTCACCCTACTTCAATGGGTTTGGAAAGCCCATTTGTGAAACTTTGGTTGTGAGTAAATTGTTGTGTTGTGCATATATGTTAGTTGTGAAAATTAGAATGTGTTACCTTGTTTACTCTTGGTTCGCCAAGCTCGGGGGTGGTCTCTTTGAGGCATTGGTTGGGAGGTGAGCTCCCATGGTTCCCTTCATATTTTTTTTGTAGGTTTTTGAAATCAAGTTGGATGTGGAAAAGTTTGGGAGGAGTCTAAATTTTGATATTTTTTTGAAAGAGAAACTTTAAGGTTGCATGTTTACTCCTTGTGTTGAGGATTATTGTTATTAAGTGTTGCAAAGTCCATTGTGTAAGCTTGTTGAGAAAAATGTAAAAAACTCTTATTTCTTTTGTAATGATATTCATAGCATGTAAATCTTGTGAATGGTTAAATCTTGAAACCTGTAATCTATGTGACTTTAAATTTCCAAGTCGAGAAAAATACATGTTTCCTTTGAAATTCTAAAATTTTATCTCAATTAGATAAATACCTCATCTTCAAAATAATTGTATTTCCAATCCTTAAAAAGAAGAGATTAGCTTACTAACTATAGTAAGTCAAAGAAATTAATATATTAATAAAAAAAATCACCTAATATTAATAATAAAATTCTAGTTGCATAATGTATGGAAAACAAAAAAAAATAATCAAATTCATGCATGTATCTTAAAAAAAAAAAATGAAAATCAATGATGTCAACGTGTAGAAACTACAACCAAATCTACCATGTCATTTTCTAGAATGTAGAGGAAAAAGCTCTCTGGAAAATGTATGGGGAGGGATTTAATTCCCTCCCCTTACACAGAGAATATCCTCCAAAGATTTCCTTTCTTAAACCCCTTTATTACCCCCCTAAACACTCCTTTTAATTACCCTTTTTATGCTAATGAATAGTCTTTTGATTAGGAAGGCTTAATGTTCTTCACTTATTTTTGTGGGCCCCACAATAACATTTCCCCCTTACCTTTCTTTTCCCCATGCAAAATTTTGGGGCTGACATGATATTAATCACTTACCCAAAATTAAACCCCTTCCCATTCGTTCCAGATTGAGTTGACATAAGGATTAGTGTACTTCCCTAGGACAAAGAGATTTATTACAGTTTTGCATAAGGGAGATTTTACATGGGACCCACCTCAGCATTGGAGATTTTGCATGCTCCTATTTTCCCTTAGTTTTGATGCCACATACCCTTCTCCCCATGCAAATTTACATGTTGACTTCACCTTGGGATTCACCACATCTGATGGGAGACTTTGCAGTGGCCCCCACCATCCTTGTTCTATGTGATTCCTTTGCTAAGGCTATTCTCCCTCCAAAAAAATTCACAGGTTATGAGAGGTTTTGGGATTTCACACACACCCTCCCCCCCACCTGGCAAGTGGGCCATGTGGGATGGGGATAGGATGTGATAGCTTGATAGGATAAAAGGGATAGGGTGATGGGTTGATAAATAGGTAGGTAGGTTAGATTATAGCTAGTTATAGGTAGTTAGTTGATAGTTAATAGATTTAATAACATAAATAGATTTAATTAAGTATTGAACAATTTATTTAAATAATATTCTACTCTATCTATTAGGTACATAATTAAAATAGATCATTATATTTAGATAGATTAAGTTAGTTACATAGATTTAATTCTTATTTATGTTATTTGAATTATGTAGCCTCATTTAATAGATATACTTTCTATTTAAATTGTGATATTTAAATACTAGATTTAAAACCTTAGTTTGTATGTGAAATATATAGAATTACTAATATGCTATGGATTTAATTTCTTATTGTTTTATTAAAATCATATAATTTCATTTAGATATAGTTTATTTAATTGTGTAGTTAATTATCTATTAATAGATGTACTTTTTATGTAAAAAAAATATAGATAGATGTTAATTTAATTTTATTATGATAAATTGAATTATGTTGCCCATGTGTTTCAAGAGGTTAGAGATCAATGCAAAATTTCTATTTGAGGTTAATTTAATATTCTATTAAGAAATTAAAGGACTATAGTTGAATGGGAATCTGAAAGAGAGAATTTACTTATTTTTAGAAGGATAAGGATTAGATTAGTTTTTTATTATCGAATTTTAAACTAGTAGTTAATGGTCGAAAGAGAATTGGGACTAGAATTAAATGAATAAGTTGTAACCAAGGTTAAGAAATAAAGTAATTACTAGAGAAATCTAATTCAACATATGAATCTTAACAATGGACTATCATCATGATACTACACAGATTAAAACATGAAACCAGAGTTTAAACAACCTGACCTAGGTGTTCACATAACCTGTATGACTAGTTGATGCTCTAATTCTGCATCTGTATGTGGTGTGACCCTAATTCAACCTATGTATATACCTTGCAACTCGAAGACTAACATGACCACGATATCACATTACCTTAAAAAAAAAAATTGTATGTGTGTTTTGCCCTAGTTTTGGGCATGACATTTTGGTATCAGAGCCGTGTTTCAACAATAGGAACCTAACCCATTACATTTCAACTCATTCAAAACTTAAATCATTTTGGAGGATGCTTGCGGTCACTAGAAATAACTAATGAGGTAGAGGTCATGGAGCTCCCCATGCAAGGGCAGGATAGGATGATCCACAACCTCCACCACCACCACCTCCACCACCTCATAACCCTAACGAGGATATTTTAGATGTTCTCCATAATCTAATTGGGGTAATCCAGTAGAGACTACCACCCATAGTTCAGTAGGAGATTCCAAAAAGGGAAGCACATATTTCAGAAAATGATAGAGCATTTAGCAGAGAGAGGAGTAGGAGTCCTCCACCTAGTTCTGTTGAGGGTCATGATGATCAGGAGGGTGAGTTAGTTCATTGGGTCGTAATACCATGCAAGCACAAGATACGTGCCAAGGAGACACCCCCTAGAGATGTTGGAGATGAGATCCAATAGTTATTACAACTCTAGCCACCCTTGTTTTTTGGATCCACTGATGGGTTAATAACAGAGGCCTGGTTACAGAGTTTACAATGATGTTTTGGATTGCGCCCTTATGAGAGTAATCTAAAGGCGTGACTTATAGTCCATCTCCTATGGGAGAAGGCTTCCAATTGGTGGGAGTAGGAGGTGTCCATAGGTGGAGTGAGTATTGACACACTCACTTGGGAGTCTTTTGTGGCCCATTTTCGAGAGAGGTATCTCTCTGAGAATTTTAGACAGAGACAGATAGAGGAGTTCCATGATCTCTAGTAGAGAGGCCTCATAGTGGCCCAGTATGAGAGTCAGTTTCTCTAGACCCTTCCCTATGTTGATTACATGAAGGATGAGAAACTGCATATCCACCATTTCATTAATGGACTTAATATGTCTCTTTAGAGTATAGTATGCCTAGGATTCCCTACCATATTCAGAGGGGTAGTTGAGATGAAAGTTGTAGTTGAGGATATTCGTACTAGACAGGAGTCTCAGGATCAGTCTCAGCACTAAAACCCCTCTTCCCAATAGTCAGGACAGTAGAGACCCCCCTTGGGAAGAGAAACATTATCACTCAGCAGGATCCTTTAAGGGTCAACAGTCTCAGCAGTAGAGATCTCAGCAGGATTCTAGACAGAGTCATTCACAGGGTTATCAGGGCTCTAAGCTCAAATAATAGGAGTCTCAAGGTCCTAGACAGAATCAAAGGACACAGACCCCTCAGGTATAGCTAGCTAGGACTTAGCAATCCTCTAGTGGTGGATACAGTGGTTCTAGTAGGACCAGAGAGTCACAATAGCCTAGGACAGAGGGAGTGAAGATTTAGACCCAAGGACCATGTTACACTTATGGTGGTATGGATGACTTAGAGAGAGAGTACCCACAGGGATAGTCAACCAGTGGTCAGAGAGGGGCTACCTCAAAGCCTACAGTTGTAGATATGGGTAGATCCCATAGAGTTTTGCAATGGTGGATAACCGCTAGGCTGAGCACCAGGCCACGGTCATAGGGGCCATAGATATAATTTAGGGTATTAGTGTTTCTATCATATTTGATTCAGGAGCCACAGACTCCTTTATATCTCCCTATGTAGTGGAGCGTTGCGGGCTGGTGGCAATTAGACAGGATGTCAGTTGGGAGGTTGAGTTAGCTTCAGGAGCTAGGGTGTCTATTAGTTCCTTAGTTCGCAATTGTCAGATTCAAATTGGAGACTTAATAAAGATGAATGATCTTTGTATTACCCCTCTAGGTTCTTATGATGTATTCCTTGGCATTGATTGGCTATATGCCCATAGCGCCAAGATGGATTGTTGTTAGAAGAGGGTTGAGTGTGTTGATGATCATGGTACTTCTATGGTGATATTTGGGGTACAACAACTTGTATCCCTTTGCATAATTTTTGCTATGCAGCTTAGGCGGTGCATGTGGAAGGGATGTCAGTTATTTACCATCACCATTAGTGATAAAGAGGAGGATTCATAGGGGGAGCCTTCACTTGAGGATTATCCTACTCTTCAGGAGTTTGTAGATGTATTTCCTACTGAGGTACCTGGTATGCCTCCACCTAGGACAGTTGATTTTCTCATAGATCTTGTAGTAGGAGCCAAGTCAGTATCTAAAGCACCATACAGGATGACCACACATGAGCTCAAGATTTAGTTAGAAGAGCTCTTGGAAAAAGGGCATATCTGACCTAGTGTATCACCTTGGGGTGCACCAATATTTTTTATGAAAAAGAAGGATGGATCACTTAGATTGTGCATTGATTATTGGCAATTGAATAAAGTAACAATTAAGAAATGATACCCACTTCCTAGGATCGATGATTTGTTTGATCAGTTACAGGGTGCCTGAGTGTTCTCAAAGATAGATATGAAGTCAGTGTACCATCTGTTATGGATTGTGGAAAGTGATATCCACAAGACTGCTTTTTGCATGAGGTGTGGTCACTATGAGTTCACAGTAGTGCCATTTGGCCTCACGAATGCTCCAACTATGTTCATGAGCCTCATGAGTGGAGTATTTCATACATTTTTGGATAAATTTGTGGTAGTGTTCCTTGATTATTTTCTAATATATTTTTGCAATGAGGAGGAGAATGAGGAGCATCTGATATAGGTTCTGCAACATTTGACAGAGAATCAGCTATATGGCAACTTTTCAAAGTGTGCCTTCTTTAGACTTGATGTGCATTATCTTAGTCATGTTATATCCAACAATGGGATCTTTGTAGACCCATCAAAGATTAGAGCTATTATGGATTGGCCAGCACCCACCAGTGTCACTGAGGTTAGAAATTTTATGGGCTTAGAAGGATATTACAGACGCTTTGTGGTAGGATTTTCTAGAGTAGTTCATCCCATCACCTCCCTTCAGAGAAAAGGAAAGAAGTATGAATAGACAGAGAAGTGTGAGAGAGCTTTATAGGAGCTAAAGGGAGGCCTCACTAATGCACCAATTTTAGCAGTGCCAGATCCTTTGACAGATTTTGTTCTATATACTGATGCTTCATTGGATGTTTTAGGAGCAGTCCTTATGTAGGAGGGTCACCCTATAGCTTTTGAGTCTAGGAAGCTAAAGACTCACGAGCTTAATTATCCAACTCATGACCTAGAACTTGAAGTGGTGGTTCATGCCTTAGTGAGATGGTGACATTTTCTTTTAGGTCACTGATTTGAGCTTCATTCAGATCACCAGAGCCTACAATATATCTTTACACAGCCCAATCTTAATGCCAGGTAAAGGAGATGGATGGAGTTTTTGTGTGAGTATGATTTTGATGTTCATTACATCAATGGGAAGGAGAATGTAGTTATAGATGCCTTGAGTAGGAGGTGACACAAGCTCTCATTTATGACTTCTAACACAGATTTGAGGGAGCACATTTTGCATCACTTGCCAGAGGATGGATTATATGTGGAGGTTTGTCAGCTTATCCATTATTAGACCCCTTGAGGGGAGATTTGTAGAGTATTCTTTAGAGTCTAATGGACTTCTGCGTCATAGGGGACGCATCTGTGTACCTTCTATGGGTGACTTGTGAGAGCTTATTATGCTTGAGGCTCATAGAGTACCTTATGCAGCTCATCCGGGAGTTAAGAAGTTGCATGCCAATCTGAGACAGTTGTATCATTGGCCAGGTATGAGGTTGCAGATTGCCAACAAAGTTGCTAGATGTCTAGAGTGCTAGAGAGTGAAGGCAGAGAACAGTCATCCAAGTGGGCTCCTGCAGCCACATGAGATTGCCAAGTGGAAGTGGGATACTATATCTATGGACTTCATTATTGGTCTCCCTATGTCTTCTTGCTACCATGATGCTATCTTGGTGACAGTCGACACATTGACCAAGGTTTTCCACTTCTCACCCATGTGTACTACATTCACAACACAAGATGTACCTCAGGTATTTTTGTGGGATATTGTCAGACTTCATGGAATTCCCCATAAGATCATCTCTGGTAGAGACTCCTTTTTCACATCAACCGTTTGGAGAGAGTTACAGGTAGCATTGGGTACTAGACTGAATTTCAGTACATCATACCACCCTCAGACAGATGGGCAGACAGAGAGGGTTAACTAGGTGTTAGAAGATATGTTACATATGTATGTGATGGAACATCAGGTCAAGTGAGAATAATACCTACATCTGGTCGAGTTTGCCTATAATAATGGACATCATTCTTCTATAGGTATGCTGCCATATTAGGCATTGTACGGTAGACCTTATAGGACCCCCTTGAGTTGGGATAGGATTAAGGATAGAGTATCTATTGGACCCTAGTTGGTCAAGGATATGGAGTAGTAGGTAGTCTTGATTAGACAACATCTTACAGAGGCTCAGGACTGATAGAAGAAGTATGCAGATGTGAAGCAATTTGATCATGAGTATATTGTTGGAGATAGGGTCTTCTTGAGAGTGCACCTACATAAGAGGGTCTTCTTGAGAGTGCACCCACATAAGAGTCCAATCCATTTTTGAAAGGGCTCTAATTTAGCGCCTCACTTTGTTGGACCTTTTGAGATATTGGAGGGGTAGGACCAGTTGCCTACCATCTACCCCTGCCACCCAACCTATCACGCATCCATGATATGTTTTATGTATCTGTGCTATAGAAATATATTTATGATGAGTCTCACATTATAGATTGGGATGCCTTGTAGGTGGAGTTGGACAGATAGCTAGCTCTTGAGCCCATTTGTATTATAGCCTAAAGGACCCTTGCAATCTAAGGGCAAGAGATGGACCAGGTAAGGGTCTAATGGGATTGTTATGATGAGGTCACGGCTTCATGGGAGGACCCAGGGCAGATAAGATCTCAGTACCGATATCTTTTTGATGAACTCCAAGAGGAAGTTGATGCCTTGTAGGGGAGGATGTGAGGCCTCACCCCGACCCATCACAAATTTACTACTCGATCACACTTTGATACTTTATGTTTTGATACATTGATACACTTTTTGATTATCTTGACAGAGACTCGAGATATTATGTTATGATGATTATATTGTGTAGATTATATTTTGATATGGATTATACCTAGAACAGGTGGTTGATTTTGATTATATATGTTTAGATAAGTGAATCGATGAGAAGATCAAATCATGATTAGACTTGATTATTTCATGGATGTTATTTCATGATGATTATGGAATTATTATGTTTTAAATATTTCTGTATAAAAATTACAATTAGAAATTTAATTATGCGTATTGATTAATGTTGCTAATTATAAATTGAAAATGTATATTGCATGTGATTTTATTATCTTGGACTACTGATGCTCAATTTTAGTGTGCATGAAAGAGAACCATAGAATTATTCAGAGAACCAAGGCTAAACACATGTGAATTGAGTAAGTCAAGGTTTAATCTAATAAGCGGTTTAAATCTCATTGTAATGTGATCTTTGTTGTAAATGTAATGTGAATGTGTGTTAATATTTTAAAATTCATGTTGTTGTTTGGACATGTCATTGTGAATGTGATGTGTATTTTATTTTGGTGTCACTTGACACTTGTATTGTCTATGTGGATGGTGACATGTCAAATTAGGGCTTGGATAAGAATCACCAAACCTTATAGGATGTTATATTAATCCCACTTGCATGTAGATTTCTTATAGGGATCACATCAAGTTAGAACTTGAATTTTAACTTTAGGGGTACTTTGGAAGGATCAAAAGTGACCCTAGAGTGTATTTTTTGGCCAAATTAGTTAACCCTAAGGGGGTACCTTCGATTAGAGATAGTTTTTACCTATGGGGAAAACCTAGATCACCATTATGACTCTCCAAAATGCCTATCTTTCAAAAGTGGCAAAAATGAAGATGGCCACATGCATTTAACTTGTCCCACACTCCTTACTAAACTCACAATTAAGAGGGGAGACAGAAGGTAAGGAAAAAATGACTAGAGTGCATGTCTCATTAATTGCTAAGTCTTGAGTACACTTCTAGGGGTATTTTTAGAGGGTTTGGAGAAACTTAGTGTGTGTTCACCCACTCTCCAATTTTAGAAACAACTAGAGTTGGAGGAAGAAAAGGAAAAAGGGATAAGGGCTTCTTCTCAACCACATTCTTGCCATTTTTCTTGGACCAAGGTTAGTGAATTTTTGCTATGGAGGAATGCTCTTGAATTTAAGCTTTGCATGTTATTGTTTAAATGAATATCTAAATCTTGTATGGTGTTCTTATATGTAATCTTGTAAAGTGTTGTTGTATGTAGATGTTGATGTTATGTGTTGGGTTGGGAATGCATTTGAATTTTAATTTATCTCTTTCTTTTTTGTATTTGGGAGTATTGTTCATGAGAGTTTAAGGCATTACTCACCCTTTAGGAAGGGAAGAAGTGGCCTTGGGTGAAGGGGTTAGTTGGGCTCTCCATTGTAGTGAGAGTCTCTTCTCTTGGAGAAGAGGGATAATTTCATGGAGTACGGGCTGCATGAAGCCATGTGGTAAATATTATTTTAGTATAGAAATGACCAGATGTGTATACGGAAAGAATTTCAATTTAGCCTTGGAAAGGCATGGAAGAAAACTCTTGATGAGAAATTTGAAAATGTAATGGCATTCTCCTTCTTGGAAAATCCCACCTTCACCCTACTTCAATGGGTTTGGAAAATCCATTTGTGAAACCTTGGTTAGGAGTAAATTATTGTGTTGTGCATATATGTTAGTTGTGAAAATTGGAATGTGTTAGCTTATTTAGTCTTGGTTCTCTAAGCTCGGGGGTGGTCTCTTTGATGCCTTGGTTGGGAGGTGAGCTCCCATGGTTCCCTTCATATTTTTTTTACAGGTTTTTGAAATCAAGTTAGATGTGGAAAAGTTTGGGAGGAGTCTTCATTTTAATATTGTTGTGAAAGAGAAACTTTAAGGTTGCATGTTTACTCCTTGTGTTGAGGATCATTATTGTTAAGTGTTGCAAAGTCCATTATGTAGGCTTGTGGAGAAAAATGTGAAAATCTCTCATTTCTTTTGTAATGATATTCATAGCATGTAAACCTTGTGAATGGTTAAATCTTGAAACCTCTATTGTATGTGACTTTAAATTTTCAAGTCAAGAACACTACATGTTTCCTTTGGAATTCTAAAATTTTATCTCAATTAGATCAATACCTCATCTTCAAAATAATTGTATTTCCAATCCTTAAAAGAATGAATTAGCTTACTAACTATAGTAAGTCAAACAAATTAATATATTAATGAAAACAATCACCTAATATTAATAATCAAATTCTAGTTACATAATGTATGGCAAACCAAAAAATAATTAAATTCATGCATGTATCTTAAAAAAAAGAAAATCAATGATGTCAATGTGTAGAAACTACAACCAAATCTACCATGTCATTTTTCAGAATGTAGAGAAAAAAGCTCTCTGAAAAATGTATGGGGAGGGATTTAATCCCCTCCCCTTACACAGAGAATATCCTTTAAAGATTCTCTCTCTAAAACCCCTTTATTACCCCCATTAAACACTCGTTTTAATTACCCTTTTTATGCTAATGAATAGTATTTTGATAGGGAAGGCTTAATATTCTTCACCCATTTTCATGGGCCCCACAACAACCTTTCCCCCTTACCTTTCCTTTCCCCATGCAAAATTTTGGGGCTGACATGATATTAATCACTTACCCAAAATTAATCCCCTTCCCATTCATTGCAGATTGAGTTGATATAAGGATTAGTGTACTTCCCTAGGAAAAAGAGATTTATTATAGTTTAGCATAGGGGAGATTTTATATGGGACCCACCTTAGCATTCGAGATTTCACATGCTCCCATTTTCTCTTGGTTTTGATCCCACATACCGTTCTCCCCATGCGAATTTACATGTTGACTTCACCTTGGGCTTCACCACATTTGATGGGAGACTTTGCAGTGGCCCTCACCATCCTTGTTCCATGTGATTCCTTTGCTAAGGCTATTCTCCCTCCAAGAAAAAATGCAGGTTATGAGAGGTTTTGAGATTTCACACCCCCCTGCCCCCCCACTTGGCAAGTGGGCCATGGGGGATGGGGATAGGATGTGATAGCTTGATAGGCTAAAAGGGATAGGGTGATAGGTTGATAAATAGGCAGGTACGTTAGATTATAGCTAGTTATAGGTAGTTAGTTGATAGTTAATGGATAGAGTAGAATATTATTTAAATAAATTGTTCAATACTTGATTAAATCTAAATCATTATATTTAGACAAATTAAGTTAGTTAAATAGATTTAATTTTTATTTATGTTATTTGAATTATGTAGCCTCATTTAATAGATATACTTTCTATTTAAATTGTGAAGTTTAAACACTAGATTTAAAACCTTAGTTTGTATGTGAAATATATAGAATTGCTAATATGCTATGGATTTAATTTCTTATTGTTGTATTAAAATCATGTAATTTTGTTTATATATAGTTTATTTAATTATGTAGTTAATGATTGATTAATAGATCTAGTTTTTATGTAGAAAAAAATATACATAGATGTTAATTTAATTTTATTATGATAAATTAAATTATGTTGCCCATGTGTTTCAAGAGGTTAGAGATCAATGTAAATTTTTCATTTGAGGTTGATTTAATATTCTATTAAGAAATTAAAGGACTATGGTTGCATGGAAATTTGAAAGGGAAAATTTAATTGTTTTCAGAAGGATAAGGATTAGACAAATTTTTGATTATCAAATTTTAAACTAGTAGTTAATGGTCGAAAGAGAATTGGGACTAGAATTAAATGAATAAGTTGTAACCAAGGTTAAGAAATAAAGTGATTACTAGGGTAATCGAATTCAATGTATGACTCTTAAAAATAGACTATCATCATGATATTATACATAGATAAAAATATGAAACCAGAGTTTAATCAACCTAACCCAGGTGTTCACATAACCCGTATGACTAGTTGATGCTCTAATTCTACATATGTATGTGGTGTGACCCTAATTCAACCTATGTATATACCTTGCAACTTGAAGACTAACCTAACCATGATATCACATTACCTCAAATACATCCTTGTTAGTGGTATGCACTTGTATTTTAAAAATAATAATTTGTATGTGTGTTTTGCTGTAGTTTTGGGCATGACAATTGAAGTTGCACAAGGTTGTCTAGGTTAGTTATCGATTATGCCTCTGGTGGCTCTAGCTTGCAAAATATTGCAATAAAATGTGCATGTCGTTGTGCATATTATATTTCTAAATGTGCATGTTATATTATAGAATATTGTAATTTCATGGTGGATAATAGAAAGACCATTTCCTATTTTTGCAGATTGTTATTATTCTTGATTTTGTTGTGTGTTTGTGTTAATAAGAGGAGTACCCTTCATAAAGTGGTATTAGAGCCATGATTTTCTGAGTGTGTAGATAGATCACTGACTATGAGGTAGTTTGCATTGAGAGTGTGGTTGTGGGTTTTAGTGCTAAGAGCCACAATGCTTCTACAAAGAAATTGTGGTATGAGAGTGGTAGGTGTGACAACAGAGGGTTTTAGAGTCCTCTTGAGATAAGTGCAAGTGTTGCAAGAGGAGCTTCATAGAGGAATGAATATTGTAGTTAGTAATGAAAGTCAGGAGGAATTTGAAGAAGAAGGACAAGGTGACCAAGAAGAACCAAAAGTGCCTAGAGATCCTGAGGAGGATATATTGTTAAGGTCTATTTCTAAGATTGGAATGAGACCCAAGATTGAAGTTCCCACATTTTTGGGAAATCTTAACCTAGAGGAGCTGATTGATGGATCATGATCTAGAAGAATATTTTGAGTATGATGATGTCAAAGATCCAGATTGGGGAAAATTTGCAAAGGCCAAACTGAAGGGCCATGCAAAATTTTGGTGGCAAGAGATTTAGATGGAGAGAAATAGTAGAGGAAAGTAGAAATCATAAGGTGGGACTGAATGGTAGAAAAATTAAAGAGACAATTCATTCTTGTTGATTATGAGCTTGATTTTCTGAAGAAATTACAAGGCTTGAAACAAGTGGTAAAATATGTGCAACAGTATATAGAAGAGTTCTACCAAGTCCTCATTAGAACAGGTCATGCAGAACCTAAGATGGAAAAAAATTTCAAGCGTTACCTTCATGGGTTGCGGCCAAGTATTCAAGATGAGTTGAGTCTATTTAGAATGACCATGATTGAAGAGGCATACCAATTTTTCCTAAGAGTGGAAGAGAAATTGAACAAGAAGTTTGAAAGCAAGCAAGATGGAAGAGGCCATGGTGGAAGATCCAACGGACGGTCTTATGGAGGCTGAAATGAAGATCGAAAAAAAGAATGATGAATCAAGTAGCAGTAAAAATTAGAGGGGAAATAATTTCAATCATTTTTGTGATAAAAATAATAGGGATCAAAGGGGAAGAGTAAGAGGGAAAAGATGAGGAAGAGGAGGTTTTTTTGGAAATTGTGTCCATTATGGAGAATAAGGATATCAAGCCTATGAATGCCCAAAACATAAACGAAGGATGGATAGGATGACTAAATGCTATGCATAAGTTGTGCATGAAAATGAAGAAGCTTAGTCAGAATACTCAGATGATGCTGAGAGAGGAGAAACTCTAGTTTTTAGGAGGATCTTCATAAATGAAGAGAAGAGCTTAGATCAGAGGAAGAAACTATTTCGCACTAGATGCAAGTGCAAGGAAAAGTGTTGTGATGTGATTATTAACGGTGGAAGCACTGATAATATCATGGTAGAATAAATGGTCACCAAGTTAAAACTAAAAAGGGAAAAACACCCACGTCCATATAGAATTTCCTAGGTGTAGGAAGACCACAAGGTCCTGGTCAATGAGAAGTTCTTAGTGAAGTTCAAGGTTGGAAGTTACTGAGACAAGGTACTTTGCGATATCATCCCCATGGATGCATGTCATTTGTTTCTAGGAAGGCCTTGGCAGTTTGACAAGCATGCCATACATGATGGTCCTACTAATACTAATTCTTTGACAAAGGGTGGAGTTTGACACAAGATGAAGCCTTTGAAGGAAACATGAAATAAGGTATGTTGTAATCCTATAATATGTTTAGTTGATGGAAGAAATTTCTTAGAAAGTATGGGACATGAGCATATGTGTTTTTCCCTATTCCCAAAAGTGGTTAAAGAAGAAGTAGAAGATGTACCTGTAGAAGTTTCAAACTTGTTAGATGACTTTCAAGATATTGTTTTTGATAATGTACCTGATGGATTACCACTAGTAAGAAAAATCAGTCATTAGATGGAGGGGCTAGTTTTTCAAATAAGGCAGCCCATAGGATGACTCTAGCAGAGCATGAGGAATTGAATACACAAGTGCATGAGTTTTACAGAAGGGATTGATCTGAGAGAGCTTGAGTCCATGTGTTGTACCAGCGGTATTAGCACCAAATAAAAAATTTAGAATGGAGGATATGTACGGATTTTCAAGCTATCAATAAGATCATGATCAAGTATAAATTTCCCTTTCTAATAATGGATGATATTATAGATTATTTGAGTGGAGCTTTATATTTCACAAAGATAGACCTAAAGAGTTGATATCACCAAATTTAGATCAGAGAAAGGAGGGCTTTTATGAGTGGTTAGTGATGATTTTTCGGCCATCCAATGCGCCAAGAACATTCATGCGGCTGATGAATGAACTGCATAAATAATTTCTAGGTAAGTTTTTTATTGTTTACTTGGATGATATTTTGACCTTCATTAAGACATTGGAAGAACATATAATGCATATTCGTATCTTATTTGAGAGGTTAAGAGAAGAGAAGTTGTTGATTAATCTGAAGAAGTGTAGTTTGGTGAAGAATGTTAATCTAGGATTTGTAGTCTCATCAAAATGTCTAAAAATGGACTGAGAGAAGGTGAAGGCTATCCTCAAATGGCCTACCTTAAGGAGTGCTACTGAGGTAAGATATTTTCATGGTTTTCCTATATTTAATAGAAAGTTTATTAAAAGTTTCAATAGTATCTATGGACGGTTGACTGAAACAATGAGAGGGGATATGAAAGAGTTTAAGTGCATTGTAGGGGCAGATAAGAGTTTTGAATTGTTGAAAAGAAAAGTTATAGAAGAACTTGTTTTTGCACTTCCACATTTTAATAAGGTGTTTCAAGTAGAGTGTGATGCTAGAGGTAATGCTATTGGAGCATTTTTGAGTCCAGAAGGTAAACTCATTGCTTATTTTAGTGAGAAGTTGAATGATACCAAGAAAAAATATTTTGTTTATAATCAGGAGCTATACTCTATAGTTCAAGCATTAAGGAAGTAGAGACATTATCTTTTGCCAAAACATTATTTTTTATTTACTAATCATCAAGCTTTTCAATATTTGAATAATCAAGGAAATTTGAATCAAAGGCATTTGAAATGGATTGATCTTTTGTTGAGTTACACTTTTTTTTTTAAACATATGAGTGGGAAATCTAATAGGGTTTGAGATAGAACCAAACTGTTGGATTTTATAATCTAGGATGATAATTTGTTCAGAGGTAGTCAATTGTACATTCCAAGGAGTTCCATTAGGGATAATCTAATCAAAGGAAAGCATAGCGGAGGACTAGCTGGACATTTTGGTTGAGATAAAACCATTTTTCTAGCTAGTGAGAACTATTATTGGCCATAGTTACATCAAGATGTTAAGGAATTTGTAAAAGGTTGCAGGGTATGTAAGATGGAAAAAGGACTGAAGTAGAATACAAGGTTATATCAGTTGTTACTTGTACCAGAGAATCCATGGGAGGATATTAATATGGAATTTTTTCTTGTCCTACCGAAAAAATAGAGAGGGCATGATTACATCTTTGTAGCGGTGGATAGTTTTTCAGAAATGGCACATTTCATTCCTTGCAACAAGACTAATGTTGTTGTTAATGTAGCAGAATTGTTTTTCATAGAGGTGGTAAGACTACATGGATTACCAAAGAGCATAGTTTAAAATTGACACACCAAGTTTGTTTGGTACTATTGGAGAACCTTCTGGAAAAATTTGAAGACAGATTTGAAGTTCAACTCAACACACCATCCTTAGACTTATGGATAGAAAAAAATTGTGAATTTGATTTTAAGAAACATGTTGAGATGCTTGGTTGGAGATAAACCAAAGGGATGGGATTTAGTTTTACCACATGAGGAATTTGCATATAATAATTTTGTCAATATCAGCACTAGTAAATTACCATTCCAAATAGTATATGGAAGCGGTCCCAGAAATGCATCATAATTAAGAAATTTGGACAAAGGAGAGATAAGTAGCACTGAAGCTGAAGACTTTACTAAATACTTAAAGAATTTGCATGAGGAGGTGAGGAATCATATTAATAGAATGAATACACAGTACAAGCCTAAGGAAAACAAGAAAAGGAGGCATAAGGAATTCCAGGTGGGAGATGAATTCATGGGTCATTTGAGAAAGGAGAGATTTCTAGTAGGAATATATAATAAGTTGAAGATGAAGAATTTTGGACCATAAAAAATACTAAAGAAGTATGATTCAGGAAATGATTATGAAGTAGAGTTTCCCAATGAACTCAATATTCCACCAGTATCTAACATTTCTGATTTGACAGAACATCATGAGGGAGGTGTTGAGGATCAAGTCAAAGAAGCATAGTGGAATATTCTAGAAACTACTTCAGTTACAAAGGAGATCGAAAACATCTTGGACAATCGTGTTGGAAAATTAAAAAGTAAAAGACATATGAAAAATATTTGGTCAAATGGAAAGGATGACCAGTGGAGGATTCATCGTGGCTATCAAGGGAGGAGGTTAACCATCTTAGTTTTCCTTTGACCACCTGAGATGTGAAAGGGTCACTTCACAAATTACCCCGGGTGTCTAATGTAGGTGTATCCTAGCTATAAGAGAAATCTTGCATCACCCAAAAATATTTTTTGGTTTCTTTCCAATAAGCGTTATTTTGTGCAAAGCTGCTATTTCTAGAAAGTTACTATTTTTGGTAAGTTTTTCATTTGATCTTAGAATGTTCTATTTTCTTCCCTGTAGGTTCACTTTGATTGTATCATCCTACCAGTAAATTTTTATTTCCTAATCAAGTCTAGTTTTGTAGATGTTGAATATTTTTGGTATTGGCAGCTGGGTACAAAAACTTTGAACTAAGTTTTGAAGGCTTTAGAGGCTTCAAATGGGGTCAAAACCTTGGTTCAATAGAGCTTGCATGACTCAGGAATTGTAGATCACTTTGTGGGATTTATGAAATGGGGTTACATTGGTCCATCATTTCAACAGGTGATGAGTTATGATCTTTGAAAGTTACACTACCTAAATTTGAAAAAGTTAAAATCCCTTCAAAATTAATTTTTGGCTTCCGAATTTGTTTGGGCCTATTCTAATATAATAAAAATAAGTAATAATATATTAGGGATGGTTGGCCTCAAACTTTAGGGTTTTATTTCTATAATCTTCTTAGGTAGTTAAAAGTGTCTATATATTGATGACCCATAGGGTTGTCTAGGGAAATTCTGGGTTATGCATCTGGTGGCTCTAGCTAGTAGAATATTGTAATAAAATGCCCATGTGGCTTTGGATGTTATTGTTGAGGTTTAGGAATACCACCCCAACTCAAGAATTAGGGCTTAACAATATTCTATTCTAGCAATGGAAACCTTCTCAAGTTATGGGTGGACTCTAATTAAGGAGTCTCCAGATTCTAGGCTTGTTCCTATTAATTTTGGGTATCAAAAATCTATTGCTTTCTCTTGAGTTTTTTGGAAGAAAAGGGAGAAAATTTAACTAAAACTGAATGAATAAAACATGAAAGGTGACACAAAAAATAAGATTCAGATTCTTCAAAGGTTCAAAGTGACATTCACTTAACATACCCTAATGATTTCTTCAAAATCATTCACTGTCCAATACATAGGCTAACTTGAAAGTCACTACTAGGGATTTCACCACAAATAGTAATATTCCTGTCAACAGACATGCAGATTCTACAAAAGGTTATATTTTGCAACCTAGAATAGGAATCAATACAATTCACTAATCTATGTTATAGATATACTACACTTGAATGCATTAAATTGAATAGGTTTGATAACAAAGCATTATAACAAGATGTATGAGAAATGAGCCAGCTTTATTCTTATCAAATTATATGGGAAGTTACTATTAATCCCTAAGTTTTGTTGATGATTAGTGACCTACACTTAGTCATTTAATTAGGTAGTTTTAATTGGTTATCACTATGGTCGAGCTAAAACTATTCAAGGCCGAGAAACATTGCCGAGCAGGAATACAGGTTGTCGAGTTACATCATGCCGAGCTGAGTAGAATACTTAAGCACCGAGTGATAGAGATGTTAAGTGCTGAGCATAATAGTTTTTGCATACATGTTAGGATTGATTCAAAAATTGAGGTAAAATGTTTAGGCCGACTTGTATGAGCTCTGGGCCAACATATGTACGCATTTAATATTTATCTACGGAGTTATTTATGCATTTAATTATTTTATCCTATGCATGGCATGGAGCCATTCAGAAAATTGGAATGCCTTGGAGGCATAAATATTAGATCTTGATCGTTGATATAGATCTCACCAATAGATCCGTAAAGACATATAAGATTTCTTCTAACCCTGTTATTATGTGAGAGATACAGAGAGAGAAGGGTTGTGTGTTCATGAGAGATGAACAGTGAGTTATTTTGAGAATAAGCTTAGATCAAGCAGAGTGACAAAGTAGTGTATAGAAGAGTAAAGACATATCAGATTGTGCAATCATAGAAGGTATCTGAAAGAGAAGATCCATCATCAGCATCTGAGTGCATAATGAAGGATCACGACTTGAAACATTCTAACAGGTGTATCAGGTGAAATCTCTTAACAAAGTGGTTCTAATAGACATACTTTAAATCTCTTATTTGAGTGGTTACTTTACTGTAAGTTGAAATCCTTTCACAAGGTAGATTGTAATGATCTTTAGTTCTTAACAAAAAAAACCTTTAACCAGGTAGATTACATTTTGTAATCAAACTCTTGTAGCCCTAACAGGCACACTTTATTGCTGTAGTAGTGAAGATTTTGTGGGTGTCATCCCCACCCTAGTTTTACCTATTTGGGTTTCTGGGTTACCAAAATTCTATGTTATGGGTTATATGTTTCATGTTGTGGATGATATCTGATGTTAGGATAAATTCATATATGTATGAATGTGGATCAATTTTCTTTAAGTGATTAAGTTTTAAGATCTTATTCACCCCCCGTCTCAGTATCTTGCTTTCCCAATATTGTCCTTCCAACAATTGGTATTAGAGCACAGTTCTTCTATAAAAGCTTTTAATCAGCTTGTGAGTATAGATCTTGAGATGGAGGTTTACAAGTTGGGTAAAGTCATTGAGAATTAGAAGATCGAGATTTAGCTAGCATTACATCAGCTTGAGATAAGTAGACAAGAATTGAAGAAATCATTGAAAGGTAGGAGAGATTTGGCCAAACAAATGAATGATACTCATTATCAAGAAGATGGCACTGCAAATCTATTTCAAAATGGAGATTCTACTGAGAGCGATGCAGCAATTGATGATCTACTAGAAAAGAAAAATGTACTGTGTGAAGAAGTCAGGAACTTGAAAAGAGAATAATAAATGCAGACATTAAGACTATGTGAAGTAGGGGAACAAAACAAGAAAGATGAAGATGACAAAGCAATGATAGAAGAAGATAAAAGAGTGATAACTGTCAGACTTGATGAAAGGACACATGATGTGCAAATGATGATAATTAATCAGGTTGACATGGAAAATCAACTACTACTTGCAAATCAGGAGATTAGTAGGAAAGATATGGAAATGATAAATCTCAGATCTGAGAACAATCAATTGAAAGATGATTTGAGATCTGAGAAGGAACTGAATGAAAGGTTGAATAAACCTAATGAAGCTTTGACTCATTTTGAGAATTTGATGGAAGCATCAAGGAGACCAAAAGATTCTTTTGGATTAGGTCACACTAAACCAAAGACATCTACTGAGAAAGGAGAATCATCTAAGAATGGTGAAAGGAGGAATGCAAAGACAAAGAACAACAAACCTATTTGCCACCATTGTGGAAAACCAGGTCATACAAAAAATATTTGTTGAAGAAAGAAAGGTAAGTCCAATCCTAAACCTAAGTTCAATGGTTACTATTTTAATTGCAAGAAGTTTGGACATAAAGAACATGAATGTTAGGCTGAAGCAAATGATGCACCTCCCAAACCAAGATTCAGTGGTTATTGTTACAAGTGTTAGAAATAAGGTCATAACAAACAAGATTGTAGATCCAATGCTAAATAGTAATGGACATCTAAGACACAAACAAAAGCACCTAGTAAAGGTAACACTTACAATTGGGATTATAACACAAGGTAGAGCTGTCATTTACTGTGAAGAATATGGACATGTAACTGAAGATTTCTTAAAGACACATTTCAGAGGAAAATATAAGAGTTGGATGAATGGAAGCCTAGTTTGCTTTATTTGTTTGAAGATTGGTCACACTAAGACAGAGGACAAGAGTACTTTCTCCTACTATTGAGGAAATAAGAGCATAGATGAACCAGACATGGGTAAGGAAAATAGAGTCGAGCAGTAGTGAAACTACTGAAGCTGAGGTCACCCAATCCAATGGATTGGGTGATCACATCATCTCTAACTAAGCAAGAGAGGTATGTAAGGAACTGCATTTCAATTTCAAATCTTACATCAGTTCCTAATATGTAAATATGCCAAAGTCCATATTTTCATATGTTGAGATGCACCAGGACATGTTTGTGAAAAATTCCAAGAAGAGTTAACTGCACTATAGGTGCTGAGTTGGTTGGCCGAGTATGGTAAGACGAGTGGTATGCAAGTTGTGTTAGTCAAACAATAACAGCTAGTTTGCACTAACCTAAGAGGTAGAACATTTATTTCTTACCTACCTTAACCTTTCGAGTCTATATAAGGATGAACCATTTATTCTTCATTTTACCTTGTGATTTTTAGTATTCACAGAGTGATTGAAGAAGTGACAAAATTGATCTTAGTAAAGTTTGTTTCAAAGATCTTGACCAATGTGTCGTCGGCAACCCTAAGGTGAACAGTGTGAAGTGTTACTTGACGAGGTACCCTATTCTTCATTATTGAACCCTAATTTTAGAGATTATGGCTGCAAGTTCTTCTACACCAGTCAAAGGTATGGAGGAGGAGCTAAAGAAAATTAAGCTAGTGAGAAGTGATGCGTGTGCACCTCCTAACTTTCGAGCCATTCCTGAAATTGCAATTTTAGGTGATCTGAATGGAGCCCTCTCATCTATTCCACCAAAGGGACTTATGATCCACAATGTTAGATCTTGTTACATGGTTAAGATTAGTGAAGTAGGTATTAGTGAATTGAGGAAATCCTACAACAAGTTGTGTGAAAATGGAGTTATGAAGGATGAATTCAAGCATTTAGCCAACAAAGGGTTACTCATGCCCTAGATTTCTGCCAAACTTCAAAGATGATTGGATTAAGGTTGTTCTAAGCTAAGTTCATAATATGCATATATGGCTGGACAATGGACTAGTTAGGATCACTAAAGAAATTATTCATCGAGTAACTGGATATCCTGTTATTAGTAGAAAATGAATGATAAGAGATCAAAGTAAAGAAGAAATAGCAACTAACACAGGAGCTGTCTAGAATAACAAAGGTATGACTATCTCTACAATTGAAGATTTAGAACTTGACTTTGGAGTGAGAGTGATTGCACATAAGTTCTATCAGTCGAGCCAACTGGATAGTGTTCCCTACACAATTGTGGACCAAGCATGGAATATAGTTAAGAAGAATCACACTTACAACCTTGCTGAGCTGCAATTGACACAACTAGCCAAGAACCTACTATCAATCAGAAAAGCTAAGAGCTCATCATGTAAGTTTGGTTCTTTGCTAGTTTTCATATTCTTCTATGTATAGAAGTCATTTCCTACATTGGGAAATATTATTTGGAAGAAGAATAGACCTATTACTATGCAGATTAGTGAATGTATTAAGCAATTAGGAAATAATTTCAATAGTACTATGGGAAACTACTTTGTGGAATTCAAAAAGAGAATGAGGTTGAGATCTAGAATTCCTAGTTCACTTGTGGAAAAGCACTATGAGGAGATATGTTTTCTAGTCGATACAAATTAAACTTACATTCAGGCTGTGACACTTAGGGTATCATGGCTGGAGCCATTTCTCTATGAAGTTAACATTGATGAAACATCAGCAACTATCACAACACTTCTAATAGAGGAGATTGATACAAAAGAAAAGAGATTTGGATATTATGATGAAGCTAAGGAAAATATATCTATGAATCTAAAGGCATGAACCATGGAGAGAAAGAGGAAAAAGTTTGTGAAGAATATGAAGAAAATGGTTGGATTGCCAAGTGATGAGGAGCAAGAGGATGCACTTCTAGGCATATCAACTGGACAAGGAGAAGATATATCTGAGAAAGAAGAAGAAGAAAGAGTAAGTGAATCTAAGGAAGAGAATCATGTTAAGGAAAAAGGAAAGAAACTACCAGTAGCCAAGGTAACTAAGCTGAGCCAAGCAAAACCTAAAGTTACCCCTCCCATTGCCAATCGTCCAAGGATGAGGGAATCTACTGCTACATCTCCATTAGTACAAACAAAATTATATCCAAAGAAGGTTGGAGAGAGTAGTTCTAGATCAAAGAAAAAATTTTCAACAAAGGCTGTGTCAAGCCTACATGTAAAGAGACCAAGAAGGAAACTACATTTGGATCCAGAAAGTGATAAAGAAAGATTGAAACTAGTGAACCCAACAACATACCAACATCACCATTTAAAAGACCCACTGATATTAATGAGGTATGTGAGAATTTGAGGAATTCTGTAGGATTGTCTGGCTTTAATTTTATCAAGTATGAGAATTTGATGGTAGAGGATAAGCATAAAGTTTAGGAAGCTCTACAAGATATGATGAACAATTTCAAGTTAACTCCTATATAGATAGGAAACAATATGTCAAGTGAACTATATGAGTTTCTATCTAGCAAATGGGAATTTGCACTTAGTACTGAGAGACAAAGTAGAGAAGGTACATTAGCTAAAGTTATCCCTGAGCTGAGTAAGAAACACAGAGCTAAATTTATTGAGGAATACAAGAATAAATTTCAACCTAAACTTAGAGGATATGCTATTTTGAAAAATGATATTGAAAGTATAGTATAATAAAGTACAAGGATATGGAAGGAAATATTTGGATTGATAGCTCCAAAAAAGGAGAAAACTGATGAAGGAATATCTAGGCAGAAGGATAAAGAAGTGGAAACCATCCCTGCACCATAGAAAACAAAAGATCAAATTGCTACTAAGCCTGACAAGACTGGATCAGAATGAAAAGAACAAATAGATACAGTAAACACTATTGATCTGACAACAGATAGTCCAATTGACATCACAATTGATGAAACTAGTAATTTGGATGCCGAGGATTAGGATGAGCCGAGAGATACAAGTAGGGAATTGCCTATTAATGCTACTAAGGCTGAAGGAGAGAAGAGTATAGAGAAACCTAAAGATAGAGTTGAACAAAAGGAAGCAGAGAAGGAGAAGACAGATGATTAAGAGGTAAATATACAAAATTCACCTATTTTAGAGGTTGTGAAATAGTTTTAGATAGTGGAAAGGAGATGAGGGATACTAACAATGAGCCTAAAGAGTAAGAGGCAGTGCAAGTGTTGGTTGATTTACCACACTCTGCATCATCCACTCCCACTGGACCTAAAATAGGAGGTATGCCTGATCAACATGCAATTTTGACTGAATTGAAATATGCAATGGTGAATACTACTGAAATAGGAAAAGGTATTGTAGAAATGAAGCCGAGCAGTAGCCCACCTGAATTTAAGAGGAGGAAAGTTATGAAGAAGAAGTCTTCAATTCTTGATGTCACATTAGATGAAGTGATTGTGATTCCACCATGGGATCCCAATGTGTTATCTTATGAACAGATTGAGGCTCTTCAATAATTACTCAAGAGGAAGAAAAGGTAGGAAGAAATGAAAAGAGAGATCAAGCAAAAGCAGGTGTTACATAACATCAAAGATAGATTTGTAAAAGCTTTTGACATGGAAGATGAAAATCCTCAAGCTCCTATTCTTGAATAGTTTTTTCATATTGTGCAAAAGGTAAATGATGGAAACATTGAAGTTAATGAGAATTTATTGCAATGGTTCGAGAGGAAATTTGAAAACAAAGTATTGGCAAAATCTCAGGAGAGATTACGACAAAGCAGGTTGAACTTTCTTCTCTTATAGAAATTTTGGAGGAAGTTACAAATAATGTTTATTATTTGTATAAGAATTTATGTGATTTTGAATTCTTCACAAAGGATAATCTACAGGCTATAGAGAAATTTCAATTAGACTTGAAGTCAACTGGAAGTTCACTAAGTATGGATGCTAGAACTAGCTCCTTATATTTTAACAAATTGACTAATGCACAAAGGAGAATAGCCAAGCTCATGGATGAAGATGGTCAAATAAGGGCCAAATTGATTACTATTTAGACCAGCCTGATACCTCATTTGGAGGTAATTCAGAGAGAACTTTCAGCTACAAAAGAATTGGTTAAGAGAAATGCAAATCTCTCTACTGCAGAAAGTTTATTAAGTCTAGCTACCGAGCTAGAAGTCAAATTAGAGGTTATGAAGTTTTTTAAGGATAGTTGGGACACTACATTTGTGTCCACCTTACAACTTCATAAATAGTTTTTGGATAAGTACAACTTAACCCCACCTATAATCAGTGACAAAAACAAGGGGGAATCTGACAAGGATACATTGTAAGAGGAGCAATATAGGTATCATTGTAACTTTTTGTATATAGTATAGAGTACATTCCTAGGGGGAGTACATTGCGTACTTAGGAAACATTTTGGATGGAGTGAATCAAAATGATAAGTGTATTTTTTCCACTAATATCAAAGGGGGAGATTGTTAATCCCTAAGTTTTGTTGATGATTAGTGACCTACACTTAGTCATTTACTTAGGCAGTTTCAGATGGTTATCACTATGGCCGAGCTAAAACTATTCAAGGCTGAGCAACATTGCTGAGTAGGAATATAGGTTTATGAGTTAAATCATGTCGATCTGAGTAGAATACTTAAGTGCCGAGCGATAGAGATGTTAAGCGTCGATCAGAATAGTTTTTACATACATGTCAGGATTGATTCAAACTTTGAGGTAAAATGTTTAGGCCAACTTGTATGAGCTTTGGGCCAACATATGTACACATTTAATATTTATCTACAGAGTTATTTATGCATTTAATTGTTTTATCCTATGAATGGTATGGATCCAATTAGAAATTTGGAATGCCTTGGAGGCATAAATATTAGATCTTGATCATTGATCTAGATCTCGCCAACAGATCTATAAAGACATATAAGATTGCTTCTAACCCTATTATTATGTGAGAGATATAGAGAGAGAAGGGTTTTGTTTTCATGAGAGTTGAACAGTGAGTTATTTTGAGAATAATCTTAGATCAAGCAGAGTGACAGAGTTGTGTATAGCAGAGTAAAGACATATCAGATTGTGAGATCACAGAAGGCATTGAAAAGAGAAGATCCATCATCAGCATTTGAGTGCATAATGATGGATCATGACTTGAAACATTCTAACAGGTGTATCAAGTGAAATCTCTTAACAGAGTGGTTCTAACATACCTACTTTAAATCTCTTAGCCGAGTGCTTACTTTACTATAATTTGAAATCCTTTCACAAGGTAGATTGTAATGATCTTTAAATCTTAACTGAATTGACCTTTAACCAGGTAGATTGCATTTTGTAATCAAACTCTTGTAGCCTTAATAGGCACACTTTATTGCTACAATAGTGAATATTTTGTGAGTGTCATCCCCACCCCATTTTTACCTATTTGGGTTTCTGGGTTACCAAAATTCTGTGTTATTGGTTATATGTTTCATGTTGTGGATGCTATTTGATGTTAGGATAAATTCATATATGTATGAATGTGGATCAATTTTCTTTAAGTGATTAAGTTTTAAGATCTGATTCACCCCTCCTCTCAATATCTTGCTTTCCCAATATTGTACTTCCAACAGTTACCTGAATGAATTTCAGAATAACGGCAAGGAATACATGCATCCTCTTGCACATAATCAATAATCAACATGAACTAAGTGGGTAAAAAATGCATAAAGAAGGATATAGGAAGAAAATAGTTCAGTAAAAGCTTCTCTCTCACAATTCTAAACTCCCTCTAATGAAGCAAGAGCTCAGCTATATAGCCCATGAAGCTAATTTTTGAAAACCACTCCTCCCTCCAAAATACCCCCCAAAATAGCAAGTTACTAATTCTAAGGCTTAATGACTGCCCTAGATTAAGCCCTAAATTCAACCCTAAAACTAGCCCCTAAAGTTGGTGCATAAAAGATTTACATCCATCTACATGATTTACCAACTTTTTACAAAAAAACATTAGAAGCCTATCAAAACTAACCCAAAATGCATAAACCCTATTACATACATAACCTAACTCACAATCTAACCTAATACCATGGCATAAGAAACCCTAAATCCAAACCGACACCATAGTAAATAAACCTAACTCCATTTTCAAAAAAACCCATTCATAGTCAAGCACGTAACTGTAACCACCTGAATTTGGTCTGTTCCAACTATGGACCTTATTTGCCGTAAGTGTGATCATACCCCCAATTATGTCCAAAGGACCCTATTACTGCTTGGGATAACTATTTTGAAATCAATTTAATCTCCTAAAGTGATCAAATCACTAAATTATTTACTTTTAGCCAAAATCAAAATCAATCAAATACATGGCTAAAAATGATTAATTTGCTAGGAATTAAATAAATCCCTA